>OZ010672.1:24828288-25003288 GCA_963932185.1 Troglohyphantes excavatus | reverse complement strand
AAATATTTAGAATGAGTCGAAAGAAAATAAATTAGTGTTTTTAATGTATTTTCCATTTAAGTTAAAAATACTTCTGTATTTAAAAAAATCTTTAGATAGAATTAATTCTACTTTAAGAGTCTATAACCAATATGCGAATCTCTACTTTGAAATTTAATGTACATAAATATGGAATTAAAATATATACATAAATGAATTTTTGTAGGACATGAACTAATAAATTAAATTGGTGTTCTGTCTCTTTGTCCCCAAAACAGATTTCAGTTTTAAAAAAGCAATTAAAATTGCACTTTTTTTTTATAAGAAATTAATTTTTTTGTAGCAATTCAATGACGATTATTGATAATACGTTTGAAAATAATACACAGGAGAATATTGAATTAAAAAAATATTTGGGGAAATTCTTTATATAACCCTGTACATATGGCCCATGAATTTTCGTCTTATAAAAAATTATGTAATTTGAATCTCTTATTTATAACTACCGACTAGATTAAAAAAATATATTAAAAAATCCATTTTCATTCAAGTATATGCTTTCTTTAAACAAATAGCAAAATAATTTAAACATGTTAGACACTTTTGGCATATGAGAATTCGAAAATGAAAGAAATGTTTTCTAACTTTAAAATGTTTGTAATTAAGATCAAAAGCTGATCAGTTTAACACATTCAAAAAGAAACAGAAGGAAACATGCATTAGAGCTACAATCCACTGAGATGGTCGAGGTCAAAAAAGGTCACAATTAAGATAATTAAAATAAAATCATGAAGCTAATTGAGGGTTTCCTTTTCTTTTTGTAATGTTACACTTTCCGTGTAAGGCATTCTGAAACTCTTAAATTGCTATCACGTTAGTAAAGTTCAAAGCTGCTGGCTCTTACGCCGCATCTTAGGTGACATTGTTTCCTAATTGGCCTACATAATCACGCGAATTAAACTTAGGGTTTATGCTTAACAAACTGAAATTTACACTTTCGCAGCAAGAGATACTTAATAAATAGTATGTCTATTCAAAGTTTTAAATTTTCAGCTGAAGTGTAAAATTATATTTAAAAAAAAATTGTTTTATCCCCCCCCGCCCCCTTTCCAACTGTAACGATAACGAGCTAAAAATCCGTCATGTAATTGAAAATTACGACCCGAGTTAGAGAAAAGCACGAAATTGTCTCAATCCTCTAATATTAATAATAAAAGCTTTGCTTATTCGTAAATAAATTTAATTGTAGTTTTTTTGTGTTGTGTTTTTAAGTTTTTAAAAAGCTGTAAACCTTTGTGTTGTTCCTATAATTAAGAATGAAATACCTCTACAATAAAGTAATGCACTCGAAATAACAACAACAAAAACACAGATTTGGTTTGGTTTTGTTAATTAACGTCGCACTAGAGCTGCACAGTGGGCTATTGGCGACGGTTCGGGGTCAATCTCGAAGGAAAGACCCGGGAACACATTCACACACACATTCATACATGCACCTCGTTATTTTAGAACCATGATCAGATGACGAGGAAACACCTGAACTGGCACCCAACGTCTTCAATAGACGTCGGGACTTTGGACCCCGATCAGATTTATCATGCACCAGTCCCGTATACACGCCAGTATAATTTGTTGGATATTCTGGACGACTTTCTAGTATTTTTGTAGTGAAGCTGGCAACCCTTCGATCGCAAGATCACTACTTTTTTACTTTTCTATGTCAAGTCCATTTCCCGGATTCGAACCACCAATCCTCTGATTAGTAGCTGAACGCCTTACCAACTGAGCAACTGAGGCTCCACAAAAACACAGAAGACCCAGACATAATTGACCTCTAGAAAAATATTGTATATATTTTCTGTTTAAATTGTGATTGATTTATAGATCATATAAATAAACACCAATGAAATAATGCAACCCAAAAAAGTAATGCACTTTATAATATTTTGAACTAACAAAAATCTTCAACGCAGCTTTTAAATTATCTTCCAGAAAAACCCGACAAAAACGTTCATTAGAAAAAATGTATGTATTTCCTGTTTAAATTGAAACTGAATTATAGAACTTAGACATAAATATTAACAACAATGAAATATTACAACCCAATAAAATAAAACTCTATATAATATATTGAACTAACAAAAATCTTCCACGCAGCATTTAAATTAGCTTCCAGGAAGACCCGACATAAACGTTCATTACAAAAAAAAAAAAATTGCATGTATTTCCTGTTTAAATTGAGACTGAATTATAGATCTTAGGCATAAAAATGAACAATAAAATGGTAAAATGATCTAGATATTTTTTGCACGCATTTCCCTCGTAATAATAGACTGAAATATCCAACTTATGTTTATTTCGTCTGGGCAGCAGTGAGCTATTTTTAAATTACATGAATACTTCTAATACAAGTTGTACTTATCCACACTTTGAGGGCTAATGAAGTGAAAATGCGTGTCAACTTCGGAACATTTTATTTCACAAAAAATAAATGCTGTCGTAAAATTCGGGTCTATGATTGATAAGATTCATGTCTAGTCCAGATCTTTGATACGGGGTAAGTGGTTTATGGCGTGACAGAAGTTTTCAAATTTTCAGCTATATATTTCTAATATATATTCAATCTGCTGCATCACGTTTTAAAGAAAAACCATTTGATTATGATTAAAATTATTATTTTCTAGTTACTTTAATATATTATAATTCATACAATGCCAGATATTAAGACCATTCAAAGAAAACGATTCGTTTATTATTAAATCCTCAAATATAAATCTAAGTGTTATTATTAAAATTTTAGATTATTTTTTTATACCTACTCTAAAAAGAGATTTAAAGAAAGTGCATTAAAATTTCAAGTTATGATAATTTCTATTTTTTACACTGCTAGTGTAATTTATGAAGAGGTTAAACTTTTGCAATTTATATAGTATTATAGTTTTGTTTATAAAGTTTGAAATGTCCATAATTTAGTAAATTATTAATAGCGAAACAATTTAAATTGCAAAATAGCTTAAAGGACACTTGTATAGTAAAATAACATTGAATATATTTTTTGAAGATTGTTAATTTTACAGTTTTCATAGCCCACTTATACCATAAACTAGTAATATATATATATCATATAAATTTTAGACTTATTGCATATTTATACAGGTTGAATTTCAAATATTTTGAAAATATTAACACTAAAGATCTTTTTTAATAATGTAAGCTTTCAAAGTGAAACTGAAAATTAAACACAAGATATTACCTATACAAATAAAAAAAAAAAATTCATACTATTCATTTTTAAAGGAATTTTTACTTTTAATCATTTATATATAACTATTATTAGCTCATATCACGGTAACGAATCGTTTGAAAGCAACTTGATTATTGCTTCGCTCACTGTATCTAAGTAATAATAAACCTGCGGACAATTTAAATTGGTTTACAAGCATTGTTATCTAAGTTCTTAACTTATATCGTGAGTAAAGTTGTTTTAACTTTAAAACCATCTTTAAACGTGTATCTTGATGTATTAAAAGTTTCCTATAAAATTAGATACGATGCCACGAAACAGTTTTTAAAATGCTTCGGAGTTATCGTGCTGCCCTTTTCAGCATAATAGACTTCTGGTCGCAGTGTTTGGCTCCGTTGGAACCCACCTCCATAAGTCATATCGTGCTGCCCTATATTAGCAAACAGAGAAGCGGGAAACAACATGTTTTATATTAAACAGCGGTTTCATTATTAGAAAATTAAATCCTTATTTCAGAAAAAAAACTCAAGATAATTAAATACAACATGATAAATGAAATTAACTAATAAAAATTTTTAGGGGCAATTTTTTTATGCGAGTTACGTTTTTAAAGTTACTTTAATTTGAAGAAAAAAAAATAGTTTGGTGTATAACCAATTTTTTTTTTCGTTTTTTTTAGGAAATTTTTAGGATGCCTTTGTTGTTTCCGAGAATTTTTATATATTTGGAAAGACTCTAATCATATTACCAAACTTAAAAAGTAGAATTATAATATTCTTTTTATAGAAATAAATTATTTTTTATATACCATAGATCAGGAACATTATTAATTGCTTGCCTTATACAAAGTATCCCCGTTCGCCACTTCTTAAGTTCTGGAATAAAATTCTTGCACCACATGTTCGTTCATTTTTTGCGACCATGGTGCCATGTATACGGACTACAACGCGCGAGTTCATAGGTCTCCAGAGCAATTTAAGCAGTCTGAGCATAACAATTTGGACATATTCATCCGTATGGAATGGGCCCCAACATTTCTCTAAACGGTAACAATTCCCTAATTTTTCAGTTCAGCCATTTGGTTTGGTTGGTTTGGTTAATTAACGTCGCACTAGAGCTGCACAGTGGGCTATTGGCGATGGTTCGGGGTCTATCTAGAAGAAAATACTCGGGAACACATACACATTCACACACACATGCATCTCGTTATTTTAGAACCATGGTCAGATGACGAGGAAACACCTGAACTGGCAACCAACGACTTCAATAGACGTCGGGACTTTGGACCCCGATCAGATTTATCGTGCACCAGTCCCGTATACACGCCGTTAATTTTTGCGGATGTTCTGGACGACTTTTCTAGTATTTTTATAGCGAAGCTGGCAACCCTCCGATCACAAGATCTCTACTTTTTTACTTTTCTTTGTCAAGTCCATCGCACGGGTTCGAACCACCAATCCTCGGATTAGCAGCTGAACGCCTTTAACCGCTCGGCCACGGAGGCCGGTCAGCCATTTGGAAATGTGAGCATTATTATATAAAATATATAGGGAAAAAACATCAGGGGTTCATTATAACAATTAAAATCATTGTTTTTACCTACCCAATATAATATATAGATTATAATTTGGGGATATTTCAAAAGAGCTCTAGTAGAAGTGAACGCAACGTTGTAGAAATGTGGAATATTTAGGATGCCTTTGTTGTGATGTTTAATCACCAAGCCCGGTCCCACCACTGCAGTAGATGGAGATTTAAATGAAAATGGAGGCCAGTGCCACTCCCTAGTGGCGTCGCATTCTTTCTCCCCTTTTAGGGTTCATGACCGATTTTTCTCCCCAAGACCGTCAACTGATGGTCGCTAATTGAAACTTGTTTTCCTCATCAGACACTGATTGAACGGACCATAAGGAAAAAGAATTTACTCACTAGAGAGTAAGGAGTAATAATTTGTTTTGTTTTTCATTTACTTTTCCTGATACATCCGAAGCAGCCTCTGAAAGTAGATCTAGGCAATCCTGAGGACACTTCTCGACCAATGAAGAATTCGCGAAAGAAGAATGCCATTACCAGATTAAGACTTTCGATGGTTGTGGTTATGCAACGGAGATTGCAGTGGGCATTAATAAGACACGGAATCGAAAATCTAAAGTAGCTATAGAAATTAAATTTAAACACATTGTACACCAATTCGATCTAAAATGCGTAAGAAAATATGTATTTATTTAGCCATGCTTGATTTGGATGTTGTGATATTGAATGTTCCCGGTACTTTATATGTTGATTGTACATATACATACTGATGATCACTGCTATATGTGAAAATCATCGGTTGCTTCTGATAGATTATCTTAAACAATGAAGCATTCGAAACTGAGAATATTAGTAGTTAAGATTAATATTTTTCTTTTTTAATGAGGACAAAATTTTACCTTATTCTTTAACAACTGCATGGATTTACTTCGGAATATATACTAGATCTTAACGTTGTGAAACATTGTAATTTTTCATTAAATTGTTTTATAGGTAATTGAGCTGTTTGCTATTTGTTTTTCCTTTTTCAAAATGTGGTCTTCCCGTATGTTTGTTTTTAAATCTTTGTAACTTCTGGAAAAATAAAGGATCAATTAGCTTTAAAAAATATTTAATATACATCTTTCTGTTTATTTAAATTAAAGAATTCGTGATAAATGAAATTTTCCCACTAAACCATTAACAGAGTCCTAATTAAACCGAATTTAAAATTTTTAATTAATACATTTTACAAGCAGGGTATTACTTCACAAAAAGTGTTAATATGAAGACTTAAAAAAAATTGTTGTAAAACTTGTATTGTAGTGATTTTTTACTAGAGTCGGTAGAGAAATCCACTTATCTTTGTATATCACACACATGTGTAATCTTTTTTAAATTCTTATTATATTTCTAAAAGTTTATTTAAAAAATATTTGAATTTACGTTTGTAGTTTTTACTTAGAGCGTGAATTTCTTTAAAATCTTTCCCCTTAATGTCTATGTTAGTCTACGTTTGTGCAATAAAATTTATTAAGTTATGTTTTTATTTGTAGATATTAATGTGATTTTATTTTAATTTCACGAAAGCATATTTAAAATAAGTTACCATTTACGCTTTAAATAAACTTTAAACTTTACAAGTTCTTTACTTGTAATTAATCATCAGTTTTACATAAATAAATTTTTACGCTACTTTGTTAAGTTACGTTTATTAAGTACTAAAAGATATTATAAAGCGTTTAAATGTTAATAAACGAATTTAATTTAGAACTTATACCCATAGATAAAAAAAACACCTTTTAACAGTTCCAATCAAGACTTAAAAAATATATTACTCAACATAACCAAAGCATCTAAAAATTAAAAAACATTTTCGAACGAAAAAGTAAGTAATGATTGTAAAAGGATTTCGTTTTTTCTTTAAATAGTTCTACTAAATTACTTATAAAACGTAAATTTTACATTCCCACATTTTTACTTTTTTAATCGATACTTTATGCAAATCTGAACTAAAATTGTCAAAAATAAATAAATAAAAATAATTGATTCGACATATATTATTTTAGTAACCCGACATACATTTTTAGAATTTTTTTTTTTTTTTAATTTTCAATTCCACTTATTGCCAAATATTTTAAGATGTCTTTACCCACTTTAATCAAATCTTGAATTTTAATGGCTATACGTGTTTCTCTGCAGCAACTTCCCAAAGTTCAAATCAAACAATCATTTAAGGCTTCAAAGAATAAAGAATATTAATAAAAAGCACTTAACGCCTCAGCAATTTATTCCTCGAGATTCCATTTACTCCTGCTTCCAAAACATTCTCCTCGAGCCAATCTTTGCCCAATTCTCGACAATCTTCCGTGGCTCAAAAGAAAACGGAATATTAACATCATTGTCAAAACGTGCGTGCCTTCTAACCTTTCTGTAAAGGACAAAATGACTAAGCTAACGTTAATTAATGACTTGAAAAGATAAAAAAAAAAAGTCCCTTTCCCCTTAAGTCATGCCGCATAGGTGATGATAAGACCAGATGAGAAAATTTCAAGGCCATATCTGAGGTTATTCCTCTGAGGCTGGCTACATCCATTAAAAACAAAACTCTCGCGAACAAATAATAATAACCTAATCACACACACAAAAAGTAAGGATGTACAGACATCAAAGCACTTTGCACAGTTCGTTGAATCTGAATTAGTAGGTCGAATAATAACAAACGTGCGACGTTCAGGGGGTGCCAATCCTTTTAAGTTCCCTTATAAAGTGTCGTTTTTTAATACTATGTCATTCCATCTGTTTTTAAATCTGGACATTTGGTGGAAACGAACCGATAACCAAACTGGCCAATTTTGAGTTATGTCCACAAATTATATCAAAATAAAGTTTAAAAAAGGGTCAACGTCCGAACTGTTAGTGTATTTTGAGTTAACAGAGAAACAACAGAAGGCAATGCTTCTTTCATTATTTGATTTGATTGGTAGGCATAACTAAAATGTAAAGTTTACATAAAAAGTCTGTAATAAAAGTTTATATTTATAAATATCAAAATGTAATTTACGACGGTACTTTGTTTTTGCAATTAGAGTTGATTTATTAAAATTGACTAATATTTTATTAGTTTACAGCCATATATAGGTAATTGTAATGCGACTAGATTTCATATGTATATTGCTTGATGTACTTAATTTAAAAGTATAAAAGTTTTTTTTCTTCATGAGTTTGGAATATATTAAGGTAACAGTACTAACAATTTTTTTTTGCTAAAATTATAGTTTGGAATCTTCTAAATATGCTTGCAAAATTCAAGAACTGTATGTTTTTTAAATGAGTTAATATAGCATAAAATCTCAAATATGTTTTTCAAGGAATAAAAATGTTAATTATTTTTCTCAGTAATTGTTTTTTATATTAAGTTCTTCAAAACGCTAAGACTTTTTTTTTATTATTAATGGAGTATTATATAATTTTCGAGCATATGCAAAATATGTGTATATTATAAATGGTATGCGAGTAGTAGTTTTTTTTAATTACTAAAGTAAAAAGAATTAGTTTTAAGGAAAACATGTGTGTTATTATGAATAACTATTTATATAAAAATCAAATACATGAGTATACAAAATTTTAATACCAATTGTTATGTAATATAGTTCAAATAATCTAAAAAATATTTTGGTGAAAAACTATAAATATTTAAAAAAGCCTTAGCGTTTAAAGAAAAGCATAAACAAAATTTTTGAAAAATACAAACAAGTATGGAATTTGTGTGGAATATTGTTCTCTTATATAAATTTAAATAATATACATTAAAATTTTGATTCAAAAAGTCGAAAATACAAAAATAAAAAATGGTACTGTATCTCCCTAAATAATGCAAATGGTTTACATTTTAGGATAAGGTTTTTTATACATATTCACCCTCTGTTTAATTATAGTGAAAGCCTTTAAAAACTAATTTGCAGCTGTTAATACTAGATTCATGAATTTAAAAGGCCCAAATTCCGTAGAATTTTATAAAATCCCATTTATATATGCAAAGTCATTAAGAAATAATTTATTGTTTTTTTATTTAAATTTTATACCTATTTCGTTATTTATGCACTGTTAAAAATAGGTACTCGAAATTAAGTAAAATGTACTCATTTTTTGTACATTCGATGCTTATAATGGCCCCGAATACATAAGTTTAAATTTTGAAAAAGACATGTACTCAACAATGAGTAAAAATGAGTACATACTTGCCTACATAAATCAATTTCTATAAATATCGACACTTGCAACCAAGTCTTACCGAGAATCGAACCCAGATTCTTAGCACCGCAGTCCAGTGCGTTATCCATTAAACTACCAGGGCGAGATTAAGAAGCTATAAACAGAAGACATGTTAAAAAAAGTGAACGAATGGGAAGTGAGACAATTGAGTTATAACTCAGTTCCTATTTAAGTAATCGATCAAATAATGCGGAAATCATCTTCTGAACAACTATTTTAAGTTTGTCAAATTTTATTAAGATCGCTTGAGCAAAACCTGAAATTAGCAATATTAAATCACATTCCTCATTTTTGAGAAAGTACACGGCTTCTTAAATTTGAGTATGTCATCACTCATTTACGATGCAATTATACTTAAAGAAAAACGAGTAGCTTCAGGTACTCATTTTTAAGTACCTTTCTTTTAATGTGTGTTTAAATTTGAAATTCTGTATATTCAAAATTAGCATCGATGCAATTGCTTAAATGTATTTTTGATGTTCCTTTACGAAATAACTGCGCTTATCAGGAGTGACCCCGAAGGCACATTCTTCAATGGTTTATGGCTTCTCTTTGTGAATTCAGTTGAAAGCTAACAAACGACTTGTAGGACATACAAATTGCCACAAACTATGGAATGGCCCTTTTCAGCAACAAATACTTCCTACAGACAAAAGTTTTCCTAAAACGTGTTTCAAGCCATTCTAGGAAGTGCTGTATCTTCTTCTGAGCTAAAAAGGAGTGAAGTCATGGTCATCTTTTCAAAATGAGGCCAGAAGAGGTGTGGCGGCCACATGTTTTGGGGCTTGAAAGGAAACAATTTGTAGTAATCTTTCTTTGCGCCTGGCTCATTTACACTGTCAAAAACAAGAGTGAAATATAACATACGTATACATTATGATGTGGTGGCACTCTCACGCGAAAATTCTTTTTCTGTTACAAAACGAATGGGAACCTGAAATATTACCGATGAAAATGGTCACGATACTCCGGTTTCCAGTCTCATAATCGCAACCAGAGTTACCGTGTAGACAGGACTAACTTATGTAAATATGATATAGTCTAAATGTCCTGATGTTAGTAGTAGTGTGGAAGCTCGGAGAATTATGTAAAGATTGGTGTGTATATATATATATCTTGTCACCTGACAGTAAATCAAAATAACGAAGCAGTGTAAATTTAGCTGTTTTCTTCGTGATAGATTCCGAACGGTCATCAACAGTCCGTTTGTGTAGTTCTTATTCGACTTGAAAGACCTTCATAATCTCACATTTATAATTATGGTAAAATTATATACATATGTAGCAAAGAATAGAAAGTCAAAACAGAACCTGACAAAAATGAATTATAATCCTATCGCAATATGATTGTCGTTAGCTTTTAACTAAACATTATGACTAAAAAAACTTTTTAAAAAAAAAAAGTTTATTGTGGTTATGCGTAATAAAAAATTGAACAAAACAATGACAGGTTCAAGGTTCAATACTTGTGCCACTTTTTTTTTCTTCTGCAATATAGACTTTGGCGCCAGTTCTGTACTTGTTAAGGAGTAAAACCGACACAAGGAAAGAAAATCCATGAATCTACATATGAAATACTGGGACATTTTCATTAACACAGGGTGATCACAAAATGTTAAGCGATGGTCATTTTTTAGCTATTTAGCTATACATAATAAACCTTTTTTTTATACTTTAACTACTTTATTGCTATTGAAGCTAAGCAAAAACATGTGAAGCTGTTGGGCAAACATGTTTTAGTATGCTAATAATACAGCTATGTGTGATACAGCCAAACAGTTACTATTTTCGAACAATTTGTGATCCCCCCATATATCTTTCTGTAATTATTGCACGAACAATAGAAAATGTTACATTTTTATTTTAAACCTAAAATATTTACTACTTTAAACTGTTATTTATCGGTTAAGTAGATTCAGTAATAATACGTTCGATATTAAACTCGTGTATTTAACACAGTTTGAAATTTGATCTTTCATTATTTATTTATATACAGTGGTGCCACACATATTTTCCAAAATATCTTTAAATTCTAAGAAACATTTATATAAATTAAAATTGTTTCTAAGAGCTTGTTTTTACTTTCAATTTTGTCTGAATTTCTTTCTGATTTCTTTGTTTAGATGTTCATAAATATCTCAATCAATATACTTTATTAGTCTTTTACTCGCTTTTAATTGTTATTTCATAGATTATATTTTCATCAAAATTCAATTCTTTTGTGCTTGTATTTGAATTTGTGTACATGAGTTACGCGCCATGTTTTTTTCGAATCATTTTATCGATGCTCAAATTATGTATTCTTTACATTACAAGGACCTTCCATTGCCCCCTTGAAGGACAAAACGCTAAAAAGAACTGTTATACGCTCTACATTTTGAAGTCGAAGACTAATCATTCAGAACACAGAAATATAAAACAAAACCGTAGAGAAGCTATTTGGTGAAATATTCATTTGAAAAATCCAAAAATGCTATTGAAGCTATCTACTTTTAATATAAACCGTTTAAACTACGAGTCATTAACCGAATACCGATAATAGATTGATAACCGCATAAAAAATATCATAACACTTTAGCTAGAATGAAATATTTATGTGTCGTCCGGCATCCGAAATGAGGCATTGGGACATTGAAAACGAAGTCTTGTGACGTAGTCCAAGCTAATTGGACTCTTAAGCTCCTAGTCGGCATTTCGTTATGAAAGAAACCTGGCGCCTCTACCTGAAGTGTTTGCCATGTCCTTTCACTCATCGTCAACATGTGGCATACAATTCGAAGCCAATGGTAATCAGAATAATAGGTAATAGGATTCTAACGAAATTCAAATATATAAATCCTGTTTTTTTTAATTCACTAAGTTTTTTTTATATATATTACGTTTTTTTAATTTGTTTCCAAATATGTTACATACTTGGTTTTGAGTTGTCTTTACTATATTTAATATAGTAGTTCTAATTTGCTAGTCAAGCAAAAAAATTAATATAACCGTTATAAGAAGTTTGCTTTGCTGTGCCATGTTTTGCAGTAAGAGAAGAATTTGCATTTAAATGTGATTTTTAAAAAATACATATTTTAAGTTTTCTATAAATTTATATCTCATGTATTTTTATTTACCCCTCTGAAGTATACGAGCAAATATTTGACGATCAAATCAATCCAATTGCGGTAATTGTTATGAAAAAACTGAACTTTAGAAATCATTTAAAGCTTTTTGGATTTTAAAATGATTTTTTTGGTAAAGGAAATTGATTTTTTGGACAACAAAAATAGAACGTATATTTTAAATGGTGCTTAATAAGAATCAAAGAATTTTATTTACTCCAACCAAGCTTTACTATTGAAAACAGTAAATTTCTGCAATTAAGAGTAAAGTATCCTATATCCCCGCTTCCTACATTATTCCAAAGAGAAAAAAATATATAAATAATAATAGTAAACAAGTCTACATTAAAACAAAATGGTAGATTATCGGAATCTTCAGTTATTACAGAATATATTGATTCCCAGAATATAATTTTAGCTGCATTCATGGTACTCAAATACTTTATACTAAAATTGGGAAACACACAAAAAAAAATTGTGTATCCCTTGTTGACGGTATGTATTATATTTTCAAAATTGACGTAAACGACTTAACCATTGAACAATCCAAATTGATCCCAAAAGTTATTTTGCAAATATATATATTTCAGAACCGATTAACTAGATTATAGTGTATCTTAATAGATTATAAACTAACATGTTTCTCTATTTTTTTTTTTATCCCTTTAAAAAAGTCAGTCTCAAATGAACTTTTTTCCATCGACTTGATTGCGATACACCAATAATCTCGTTTTAAAGGAGACTTTCCTATTATGAGCTGTGTGTGTGTGAATCATCCATCAAATCGACTTAATAAAGTTATCATCCACAAAATTTAGGCGTTGATTGGACCTGCTACTTTAGAGCTGAAAGTTAATACTTTATGATGGAGTCTTAACCCTTTCGGGTCAATCCTCTTCCGAAAGATTTCTAACCGATAGACACCATCAGTCAAAAATTCTGGTCCTACAAAAATGACTATTGATTTGACCTCAATCACCTTTTCAGCATTCTTTGATAAATGAAGTTCTTGTTTTGTGTAATAGTTGAAAGCGACGATGCAACAGAAGAAATATTTAAAAAAAAATTAATGTGTCGATAATTTATTAATACTTTCTAAATGCAGTATTGCTTTATTTACATTAAGAACTTATTTTTCGTTACTGAACTTAGACTAAAAATGTCATGCTTTTAATGTAAATGTAATTTTTCACTTTTCCAATATTTGGAAGTATTCTGTTTTTTAGAATATTAATTAGTCTAAATCTGACGTATAAGAATTATTTATACTAGTTCGATTTTTTTCCGGGGGTGGGGCGAAATTAATTTGAAAATTCGTTAATAACGAAGTTAACATCTCATACAGACTTCTGGAGCTGACCCATTTGCATTATAATCCGATAATGAATTACGGATAGCGTTTTCGTAATTTTCGGACGTTTGTATATCAACGAAACTATGAAAACTGTCTATAATTTTTCGGACATTGGTAAGGGGGGACTTGTTATTTGACCACAGTGTACCTCGGATCACTCCTAGTTATTCAGTTGATACTGCTTCCTAGCAACCAAAACTCAAACGAGTTCAAGTAATACACACTAGAGAGCTATTGCCACCAACTTACTTTGTCACTGCATGTTGTTTGTTTGATTTACGAGTACTTTGATATTTTAATGGTTATTTTCAACAGCTTAAGTTTTTAGTTTTTGATTTCCCAGTGATCAATGATACAAATTGAAGAGTCTTCTTTGAAATCATTTGATACCTTATTAAGTGGTGAGTAAAATTATAATAAAAGGTACATTAGGTTGTGATCCTAGGTACAAGGTGGTCTTGTATCATTGATCCTTCGTGTGCAGTTTTTTTTTAAATATTTAAAATACTTACAAACGAAGAAAAATAAAGGTAGAATGAGATTTTGTGGATTAAAATGAAAAAAAAAACAAAGTTAAATTGGTACTTTCCGATGAGGTTTTTGTAACCTAAGGTACCCAAGGTAACCTAAGGTAACCCAAGGTACAACAGTCTCCCCTATCGATAAATTTCTCGTTTTCGGTTTTGCAGTCAAAAACATTTTGTTTTGAACAGAAATGGCCTTATAACTATTTGCAAATATTCAAACTAAATAGCCATTTGTTGTATTCAAATCTAAGCTATTTAATAAGTTTACCACAATTTAATTGTTCTACTCTCATTTTAAATTCCGTTCAAACATTTCTCCTCTTGTCCTTGCCTTAATGCTATCTTATAAAATATTAGTTTTACGAGTTGTGAATTTTACTACGTTCTTATAAATTTGAAAAAAGCTTATTTATTAATTATTAATGTTTTATTACGCCTATAATATTAACCATCTTGTATTTGAAACAGTGGTAACATTTTATTGGCAGTCTTTTCATTTTAAGAGCTTCTATAATATTTTACAAAAGCTCGAATAATATTTAACATGTAAACTTAGATATGTGTTTACGTAATAAGTTTGTTTTCGGATAAAAATTTGATATCATCCAAATCATTACACTCCGTGTTATATTTAATATTATATGATATTTAAAAGCTTAGCTATTTCCCAAAAATGCACGTTTTTACATTTCTTATATTCTATATGTCGTATTCTTAAAAGATAATACTACTAATGTTCTGAAGTTTTAAGTTAGGAAACACCGTCGAAACATAAGAATTCCCAAAAGACTTGGACAGTTTCGTTTAATGTTGTCACTATTTAAATATATTAGCGATATTTAAATTTTTAAGATAGAATGGGGGGGGGGGGGGCATTTTTTATAAACTAGAATATATGTTTTTAAAAACTTTTATAGCTTAACAAGTAAACTGAAAAACTACTTTTCATAACTTCTATGATATCTCTATCAAGCTTTGTTGAAATGAGACTTTTCCAATTATATAAAATCTATCCTGGAGCTTTATCTAAAGTAAATTTCCTTCATTAACAAATAATGCCCTTACTTTCGAACTGAAGAAACTACATTAATTACTCTGTAGCTTATCTTAAAAAATGATTCATTTCTTCCTTGTGATTTCTCTCATCAGAATGTCACAAATTTGGCCCGCGGTATTTCAATCTAATATTCAGATCAACAGATACAATTTCTGCTACGCCCATGGGAATGCTTTATACGAAGGTCTCCAATGAGGCTTAGTTCAATACAATGAATATCTATTTGTACCTGGCTGTTAATGATTTCATGGTTAGTTGCATTTGCTTCAGGTCTGGGCTTTGCGTTTGAAAAGCTTTGCAGGTCGAACCCTTGCAACACCTAATTTTTCATCGATGTCAGAAATGTCAGACTCGAACAGAAGAGAAATATCATTGACCTCTACTGATTCAAATGGATAAAAATGAAAAGAGTCGTTCATCATTACTGGTAGAATGCACGATTTGTCATTTGCAGGGGGGAGGGACTAACTCTGTCTCCAGAAAGGACACCCCACGCTTCACTAAAAGATAAACAGTGAGTGCTAAAATCAGCTAGGCTAACTTCAAGTGGGAAATGGCAGATACAATATGATCTACCATTATTCACTTTGAGCGTTGTCTGGAGGGTATTTCTTAAACTCCAAGAAAATCCCCTTGGGTATTGGACTGCCACTTTCAAAATGAAATAAATTACGTTTGAGTGAATTATGGTTCTTCTACATAAACCTATCGAAAGAAGTAGAATTTTTTATTTATGGCTGTTTCAAAAGCCGAATGGGATTGACTAGAGGCAATAGAATGCGTTTTTGAAGTTTTGAAACTTGTTTCTTGTGGCTTCATTAGAAAGATCGTAAACAGGAATTTATGAGCTCTTAGTTTTGCATTTCCCAAGTTTGCTATTGTCACGCAGTTTAATGGATCACTATAAAATTCTTGGCTAACACAAAATGAAACGAGAATTCATCAAGTTCTTGTAAAAACCATAATATGCTCCATAATTAAAAAAAATTAATATAACTAAAATTAATATACTTAAATTAATATAACTATGGTAAAGGTTACATAAGTTTATATCCATTTTCTGCTTTTTATGGGACCACTTGTCAAATTGCAGTTTCACTATCCGACAAAAGTTCTCAAACATTTATGATAAAACTATTTTCCTTTTACTGGAAGTAAACGCACTGATTTTACTAAATGGACACTATGGTCGTAATTAAAAAAACATTTTTGAAACTATTAATAATTTATTTTAAGAAAAGTCATTTTTATTTATTTTTTATATTTATCTATTTTAAAAACTTTTGATATCTAAATTGTACTAACAATAAATTTGAGATTCTTTTACACAAAGAACATAGAATGAATTTTTTGCCATTAAAATTATTATTGTGCATTTGGCATTAGATTTTTATCTATAATTACAATTCGAAATTTTATTGTAAACATACACACACTGTGCAAAAAATCTCAAACAACATGTAATGTGTTTTTAGTACTTTATCCTCTTAGAATGTTCTATTTATACGTAATTTTTTTTAAAGACATATTTATTATTCTCGGTATTTAATCTAAGCTATAAAAACTTAAAGCATTCAGAGAACTTTCAGGTGAGACACAAAAGATTCGTCATCAATACTGACAATAGAACATAGAATCAGATAATTATATTCGTACGAAAGTTCAATTATTTGCCACAAAACTAAAGCGAGCCCATCTTGGAATTAGAATCAAGTTTATATGCATATAATTAAACAGTATGGGGGTTGCGTCAGTACATAAATTTTTTTTGGTCGAATATTTATCAGAGACACTGCAGTAAAGGAAAAATAACATTTTATAATTTATATCAAATTACTAATAGTTTAATTAAATTTGTCTAAAAGCACAAATATTTCGCAGTTTGTGCAAAACTGACAAACATATTTCGTTCTTTTTAACAAAAAATTTAATCGGAGCATATTTAACGAAACTTTCTTCAAATATGATTAACCATTTTTAACAGTGTAAAGAATCAACATGAAGTATAAAAATGATTATATTCTTTAATACGTAATTATTTATATTTGAGAGCAAATGTATTAACCTGCTATACATAAATTCAATTAATTTTCGTGTTAATATGGAGTGTTAATTCGTGTTATTATGGAGTGTCCGAAGCGTCAAACTCTTAACATTCTTAGAGGCTCATAAACGATGTCCCACCTTTTATCAATATTTTGGACCCCCTTCTCCCCTTATGTCACAAATTGTTACATTTCACCTAACTCCTGTCCCCCCTATGTCACATGTCACGCTCTTCTACCATATTAATAGGAAAGGGCTCAAGCCCTAAAATTTTCTACCAAAAGTTGTTAATCTCTTAATTTAGGCACATTCCTTATTAATTGACAAATTTTGCTAATTAATAACAAATTGATAATTAGTATAACTGATAATTATCGTTTTTTTATATTGGAAATATTCTGGGAATGAAACTAGTTACCAACCCAACTTTTTTAATTGCTACGCCATTGTCTTCTACCAACAATATTAATCTAGCACGTAATACATTTTATGTGCATATACTGGAAGTTCAGAAACAAAGTACTAAGTTATAAGATGGTATTTGAAATTTTATATAACAACTTTATTTTTTCAACTGCAACTATATTAACTTAAACCGGAACCTAAACGATTTATTTTCTGAATTTTTTTTGTTTGTTGTTTCTGTTGATTTGCAACGTTTTTAGGCGATGTATGTGATGTCACACTTCTTTTAACGCCCTCCCCCCTTTGTCACAAAATGTCACACCTTCATAAACCCCCTTTCCCGCCCAAGCGTGCAATCATTTGTAGACGTTCCCTTATCTAACAATTTTGGTGAGTTACTCTGCTGTAGTATACATGATTTGTTATTATTGTTATTATTAACTGTGAAAGTTCATTTGCGAGTTTCTCTAGTGATGAAAATAGGATTAATCTAAGGACATATCTTGAGTTTGGAGAACACTTATAAAAACAATGCTAAATCTAAGGATACAAAACGTGAAAAGGAACATTTGTTGGAAATATATGCATTATTTTCAGATTGCATGTTCATTTTTAGCATTCACTGTAAATATTGATTCTTAATACTATTTAAATCTCTAAAAATGTCAACTTTAGGTAAAAGAAATAAAAAAAAATCGCTCTAATTAAAATTTAGCATAAATTATTAAATTTAACACCAGTAAAATTTTTGATTGCAAAATAGTCAACTAAAAATATGCTTATTTATGGCACCAATATGGCAAAAAAAAATGTGAAGTTGTTAAAAAGCTATTTTAGGCAGGATGGTAATTAAATTCTGAAAGTGCTTAGTGTTTAATTTAATTTGGTTTATCGTGGTTCATGTATTTATATTTAAATGTTAATTTAATGACTTAAGTTGAAGTGGGTTTATTGGAAATAAAATTACGCGCCAAAAATTCCTCGTCCAGTTGTTGCGAAATCTGTTTCGAGTCATAAAATTGAATTCCCTTGTTTCGCATAAAGCCTCCGGATTAGGCTTTCGCTAAGGTAATAATTCTACTTTCCAGAGGATGAGGTGATCATTTCATTTCTCTAGCAGTAGCTGGTCGAAGTGACTTATTTATGGGTACTCAAAGAAGGTGAAAAATGTACCAGTGCGCCCGGGGTCGCAAGCGTGTCTAGAAGGTCAGTAGTGATGATTTGATGATCATTAAATTAAATCGTATAATCTGTCTTCCAATCCCTGATTGAACGATTTCTCACATTATGGCTGAGCAGAGCGTTGCTTTGGTTGACATCGTTATCCATAGGATGGAATGCGCAACTCGCTTTGATCGCGTAATATCAATCCTGCAGATCATTATAAAACTGGGAGGGGCGACGGAATATGGTGATTTTAATTGCAAAAAGTGGGAGCCGGGACATAAAGCAAAATAAAAAAGAAACAACCTATAAAGTTTCTTGAGAATGGAATGTGGTTTGTGGTCTTTTATTCGCGATTTCTTTTCTTTGTGAGGCTTTTTAAAGTCATAACATTTAAAAAAGTTCTATGGAAGGCTTTAAACTTTGTTTCTTTTATAGTTGTTTGAGAAGTGTGTGTTTTTATTTACCGAATAAATCTATTATACATTTCTCTTGCGCAATAATAAAAAATGACGTATTTGTATTCGAAAAATGGCAACGCACAAATATAAATAACAAACTTGCGTATCTATGACTTGGGAATAGTGCCTCTGAATTCAATCGCATGAAACAATAATATTTCCTATTTCAAAATTTAACTTAGTCTTTGCTGTCTTAATGCGTTATCCCACTAGATATATATTCACAAAGATTAGAAGAAAATAAACATTCACAAAGATTTTATTTATTGACAATATATTAACAGAATATGTCATATCGATTGTGGAAAAGTTCAATTATAAAGGAATTATCATTCACAATTTCAATAAATAAAGCTGTAGCAAAAATATATTTTTTTCTAAAGCTTTATAAGGTATTTCGAAAAACGTGTATGGCTATTCAGAACTCATAAAAAATGTTTGATACTATCACACAGTAAAATTGTATTTTAATCAATGCGAAGAAATATATCATTTGTTCTATGTAATGTTCTATGTTTTGTTCTGAGTATGTAATTTTATAAAATACTATTTTTTATTTTATGTTCAGCAATATAAATTTTTTATAAAGAATTTAATTAAAGATGTAACTAATATATATTTAACTAAATTCTTAAACAATAATAATAAATGACTTATAAAATAAAATTATAAAAGAGCTGTAGCTGTACCCAATAACTATAACAGGGAAATATTACAGAGAATATATGACTAATTTAAATAGTAATTACACATCTATCAACAATACTTTAATATTCATAAGATCCTGTGAATTTCATAAAAAATATAAATCCAAAAACCGAAATAATTGTCAATTTGATTATGCTCTGCGTAAAATACAGTTTTAATTTGTAGTTAAATTGTATTTTTAATAACCAACTTCATGATTGAATTTGCTTTAATTATTTTGTATTTAACGACTGATTTAAAAAATATAACATCTGAATATTTAATTTTTGAAAAAACGACGTATTTTATATGAATTCATAAATATAATTTCAATCTTTATTTAAATTTCTGAGTGAAATTTAATTGAATCAACAGTTTTAAAAAAGGAATAAAGAGCCATAAGAAAGCAATGAATCTGTTCCCATTTTAAAACTGATGATTCAATTGTACAGTATCAAGAAATTTAATTTGAAAAATTTAATTAGAACGATATTGCTAACCATTTTATCATTTAAATATGATAAACCAAATATATAAAAATTGAAACCTCATAAGTTTTTTAATTAAAAATCGAATTAAAAAGAATACCATTTCAAAAACGTGTTGCTTTTTCTTTTGCATTTCTGTTACAGTAACCTCAAAACGTTTTTGTAGATAATTGCGGTTACCATTGAGTTACTTATCTACTGACACGGTAATGGTAAGAAAAATTCAACGAAAACTGAAAGCATTAAACGAGTTTAGGAAAGAAAACTTAAATTAAGAAGAATTAGAGTTAAGAAAATTCATTTCTATTTTTAAGCTTATTATATTAAGGTTATTTTTGTAAACGGCATCTGGTATATATGTTTTTTTAAAAAAACATGATAATTGTATAAAGGCGTGATAAAAATGTTAAATATCAATTCACCAAAGTATTTTAAATTAAATAGAAATACACTACTTGTAAGCAGTTTAATACGTAATGTATGATCTTAAACTTATTCTTCTTAGTTTGCAATACCTTACTTTCTATGCAAAATCACTTCCCTAACTTAGAAACTGATGTGATAATGAATTTTTTTAATAAAACTAGAAAACTCTGTAGCTAAAAAAGTCAATTAAATAGCTGTCGAAAATAAAAAGGTGAAAATATTTTTTTAAGTGTTCTGCTTCTGTGCGACGAAAAAAAAATGCACGCTAAAACAAAGGTGCAGTTCTACACTAACTCTACACACGCTGATAGGAATACGTAAAGAAAAAAAAACTTGAGATTTGTGCATGGAATAACAATGAGCTGACAGTGGCGAGGTATAAGTTGATTGACCAAGAGAAATAAGAAAAGTCAAGTGATGTCCTCCTCCCCTTTCCCCGATCGCTGTTAGAGTGATCGGAATTATTTAAGGGACCGTGGAATAATTATAAAGCTCTAAATAAGGGAGCCAATTAAGAGAAATGTAGATGGAATTAGCGTTTAAGTTAACGTTCGGAAATTTAAAGAAAATGCATTTCAATAGTCATTAAGCATGAGACTTTTAGCCTCTATAGTAAATGGCATAAACGATATAAATATACTAAATAGTATTTTAATGCAACATTTCATCTGGCAGAAAAAAAAACTGTTTTCCCCTTGTTTTTGAAAATATGATAAATAACCTGTTCTTTTCACTTGTTCTTTTTAAAATGTGAGAAAACAAGATGTTCTTGAACTTGTGTGAATAAAAAGTTATTTTTGTTTTAATTTTTTATTGCTATCCTTGCCGTCTTAAAATTTTTGGCTGAGGGTGACTTGCGTGATTATTTTTCTCGCGTTGCTAGGTAAATTGCGCGACAATAAATAGGTAAATCCTGACAACCTTTTAAGATTTTCATAGTGCGTGGAACAAGCGCCAAATATCCTCAAAATATTTCATTTCCGGATACTAACACCAAACTTTGGGGAATGATTAAATATGCCAACCTCCCCGTGGAAAGCGTTGGGGATGATTATATATAAATGTAGGTAAATTTGGCATGATCGTGCGAGGGATCATCCATATATTGTATAACACACATGTACAGGAAGATATTTTATGCCTGTTTTGTACGGATTGATGTTTAAATCCTAACATACGGCACCCCTTGTCGCAATAATTTTTTGTCGCAATTCTTCTATTAGCTAATGTAGAGATTCTGAAAATTGGCGCCAAGGACATGCTTTTCTCCCTGTAAATATTACGTCATACACAGCATCTCGCCAACAGTTTTAAGCGCATGTACACAATTTTATTTTGATAATAGTCATATTTTCTTTTACTACAAGTTTACCATGTTTTATAAGAAAATATTTTTAATTAAGGAAGAGGTTACTGAGGGTCATCTATAATTTGTGAAGTTTGGAGTCAAATAAATGCGATAGGGCTAAATAAAAAAAGGGCGTGTGTGACTATTGCCGTCAAAAAGGTGATTGGATAATTATTATAATATTTATTTCTGCAAGTGAAAATAATATTAATTTTAATTATTTCTGAACTATCAATTTTATTAATCATTCATTTAATTTAGTCCAGTCAGTTTTATTTATTCATTTTAATGTGTAGTTTTCTGGAGGCTATCTTGGGATTCTATATAATATTTTCTAAGTTTTAACATATTGATTTAGCAATACGTTATAAGAAGATATTATGTTGTGTATGAAATTAGTTGTTTGTAAAGAAACAAAGCATTCGCTACTTCCACCTTACTTTAAACCTTTATCTTCATACTCATAACACACAATCGGCGCTTCTGTCTGTTGGATAACCCCCAGGCATTTAACTCCATAGCTTTAAAAAAAATTATAACAAGCTGATTTTTGGAGATGTTGAAGTTTTGGGTGAAAATAGTTCAATAAATTTTCCCGAGCCTCTGAAATAGCGCCCAAAGATGGCTTCGTGCTGTTTTCTATTATAAAAAATACTCAGGCAATATAACAATCGCTTTATAAATTAATATTCTTCAAGCATGCGATTATATCTAAAACATTTTTTCATTTAATTATTTTATTTTATGAGAAATTTTATTCATTTATGATAAAATTGGCAAACAATAGTTAAAATAAATATTTTTTTAATAAATATAAATTATAATTTTTTCATATTTTTAAAAAAAATTCGTATAATTTTACTTTCTTAATACAAAGACATAGTGTGATACCCATCTCACATGTGGCTGTAGAAACTGTTTTCAAGCGAAACTAAAAATAGTAGGACTTGCAATCATATATGAGATACATCTCTATTTTACATATCCATATTGGTGTATATGTTAGGTTCAGAGACTAAAAACGCTCATTGATCAAAAAATTCGACCAGAACGCGTTGTTGTTTCTACGGTTCGTCCACAATGCAAAATTCGTTTCGTGGCATTTGCAAAAATTAACACAATGCATTTTGGTAAACTCAAAAAAGCCACAACGCGAAATGTGTGTTGTAATTTATAAAATATTTTATAACGACGCGTTGTGGTAATAAGAAAATGTCACCACGCTTTTTGAAAGGTAATTGATGAAGCTATGATGTGTAAACAAACGCCAAATTCGTGTCCTTTTTCCTTCTCACTTCTAAAAGTGAAAGTGTTTGTGCGCTACTCATGGCTACTAAAAAGACGATATTTTATTTTAAATTGAGCGGATCAGTGAAGATAAGCGCCGATCACAGTATTGCCATTAAAAACGAGCGGTACGAACGTTACTTCAAGAAATAAATGAACCTCGGCTTCTCCGAAAAAAAATAACCAATCGCTATTGTGAGGGTACTATCGTTGTCTAAAGCGATACAATATCTTAAAAATTAGTGATACTCAAAAACTGATTTGAAGTGGATGTGATGAGACGGACGATTCAAAAATCCGTTTTTTCTGTATGGCGGATGAACTGTTTGATATTTTGAAGAAAGTGCATCCTAGCCTCGAACACAAAGCATAAAACATAATAATAAGGGGATTAAAATATGTTGTCTGTCGCGAGTCTCAATTAAAGAATTTGGAATTATTTAAGTGTTTTTAAAAATATCGCATATCATGGCTGCATCAATTCTCGTTCAGAACAAGTTGTGACATTTTCTCATTATCATATAGTGTTGCGGTTAAATGGTTAAAGAATCAAAACACAAATTTCGCGTTGTAAGCTTTTTGAGTTTGCTAAAACGTTTATTTTTGCAATTGCCACAATACGAATTTTTTATTGGAAATGAACTTGAAAAGCCACAAGGCGTTGTGGTCGATATGTTCGCTCGATAAGCATTTACGGTCTCCGAGCCTAGCATATATATATGAAAGCCTAGCATATATATATATGAGCGCCTAGCATATATATATGAGCAGCCTGTAAAGGAGGTACGGCTCTTTTTGAAAATATGAGGTTATAGTATGGGTAGTATCCCAATTTTTTTTATAGGATTTGGTCCACTTTGAAAGCATATCTCAGCGTCTCGTATATTTTTAATACATTCGTTTTTCTAATATATGTAAATTCTAAGATATGGAAATTTACGAAATTGTTAGCTACTGTTGCAGACTACAGGTTTAGTCTACTTTATCTCGAAATACTCACCCCTTAATTTCTAGTAGTCGTACATTGCCCACTTACTGCCTCAAGTAGTCACACACTGTCCGTTTACTAATGAGCATCGCAATTCTAAGAAACGACGTATTTAGTACCTTAGGGGGAATTTTTGCAATATCCAGAAGTTCCCTTCCTGTTGAAATTCTACTCATTTATGGTCGCAACTTTGCTGGGTTACAATTCACCCAATAAAAATCTTCGTTTACAAAATGCCCGACTATGATGGATCGGCTAAAAATGGCTGCGACTGAAGAGCGTCGACTATCTGTATAATTATTGCTTAAAAGGTTCTCACACACCACTGTATGTTGCGAAAGAAATGACCAGCTTCAGCCGACGCAGTAGTCTAAATGTTACGTATGTCTAGCGGGTAAGATGGAGTGGCTTCAAGTAAAAAATAAAATAAGGGAAAAATTCTTTGGGTTTTAACTTTAGAAAAAAATCGACCTTCCATGATTCTCCTCCTTATTCTAAAATTAGATTTACTTTTAATTTCTAATGTATACAATGTATCCAAGCATCATCTATTTTTCTTTTCTGTATTTGGCTAAATGGAATAGTAGTCAACACAAACCTGTAATTACTACAGTGAATGGCTAAAGTATACGTACACCTCGGGGCGGTCTCTCATACGAAATGTGTTCCTACATAATAATTATTATAAACAGAGCGATAGTACAAATGCCATTTTTTTTATGATTTTTTTATCGGGTTGTAAGAAAATGGGAAATGTTGCAAAATAGGGAAGCTCCTGTCACTGTTAAAAGTTAAACCATTGAAAAGAAGATGCCTAAAACTTTGAATAACATAGAATCATTATTTATGTGGAAAGGATAACAAAACGTTATAATCAGCTACATTGTTGTTCAAATAGTTCAACAGCTACAGAATGAAAATTGTAAGCTACGCATTGAATATTGTAATAGTATTAGTAACTAAACAATTTCTACCTGTTCTTAAACTTTTCTATAGAGTGTCATTTAAAAAAAATTATTATTAAAAAAAACGGAAGATAAAATAAAGTTTGCTACGGAGCATATATAACAGTTTGTTGAAAATACTAAAATTTTGTTTTTCGTCGAGTCAAAGTTAAACTTTTTAGAAGGGATGAATAATTAAAAAAATTATCATCTGGCCAAAATCTTATATGTTGACTACTGTATCTTTTAGAATAAAATCACTGTACACCCCAATTATAATGTTTCTAATTCAAATTGATACTATTATGAAATTATATTTAATATTTTCCCTGTATATTCTGTTATATTACATGATATTTCTTTTTCAGACACCCAACTATGCCTGCGAAGGATGGATATAACGATTGGCGCCCGATAATCTCTTGAAGTCAATATGACTGCTACTATAACAGCCAGCAACGCAAAAATTACTTGATTCTTTTTCTTTGTTCTCACAAGTGGATCTAAACACCAAAGCTATGGCCGTCCCAAAGCCAACAATGGAATTCTACTTCAACGAGAGTCGGAGTGGGGAATTAACTACCGATACCAGCGATACATTTTCGGTATCATCCACACCTAAAGGACATATGGACCACAGGGGATCGTTGTATAAAACCAAATCCAAATACGATTCAATGTCGTCATATGGCCTCGCTGGTAGAGCATCTCCTGGTCATGACTTAGGATATCATACACTTTTAACCAGAGACAGTGTAACCCCAACGCCAACTCATACTCCAAGTGTGCCTAGAAGGACGTTTGACATGCTTAGTTGTTCGTCCTCATCCTTCAGATGGAGTGATGTACCGTCCCCAATATGCAACACATCGCCATATCCGAGATCTTCAGATATGATGACGCCTACTCCTCGCAATCATACGGCGTCCTCATCGACATCTACAGGTACAACCTCTAGGTAAGCACTTAAGGGCAGTTGTATCTTTTAAAAGGATTTTTCAATATATTCTCAATGGTCCATCAATTTGCCATATACGAAGGATTAGCTTACTTATAGGTTTGACGCAAGTACAAAGTTTTGTCATGTCAAAGTTAGTACAGTATTTAATCTTAACTGTTGTGTGAGTTGAGCAGAATTTTATCAAGTTAAAAAAATTACCCATTTGATGACCACAATTACCCAATTTAAGACCTTCACTACAGTAATTTTAACTTTTGGCTATGTGGTCATTAAGCTGCGTAATTTTTTTAATTAGTTAAAATTTTACTTAACTCACACCACAGTTAATATTGAATTCTGCACTCAACTTTTTGATTATAAGTCTTTAAGATATAACAAAGTACTATCCTGAGCTTTCCGATAGGGCAACTATATATTTAACCCTGAGAGTAACAATCTAGGCTTCCAGTTCCCGCAAGCTCTATTAAAAAATATTAAATAAAAACGTTTAAAAAAACATTGTAAGTTTACTTTCGACTTTCTGCCGCTAAAGCCGCGGTATAAAATGTCAAAGTAGGTCACTGACATGTATATTTATAGTCACACAAATATAAAGTAACATTATTTTTTATAACATAACATGAAGAATTATGTATTTATATTTAAAATGATTCAAATCAATTTAAAATCTACTGAAAATAGTCAGATTAAACATATTTATTTGTAATTTCATTTCAACCCAGTGCAATAACTTTTCAGAAAGAAATCTAACCTATTTGAAAATATTAAGAATTACTAAATGTACAGCATTATTGCCAAAATCTCAATTTTTATTATTGATGGATCCAGTCCCTTTTGAAATCAAACTTTCAATTTTCTAGAATTCGTATAAACAATACACTGACATTATTTTCTATTTTCAGGTCTTCAGGTCTACACAGTAACTCCCATACACTCAACCCAAATCATCAAGTAACGACTTTTAAGGGGAAAAAGTCACATAAAAGCTCTCACTTTGACCGACTATCGGACGATCTGATACTTAAGATCTTCTCATTCCTGTCCAGTAACTACCTTTGTGTGTGTGCCAGAGTTTGCAGGCGATGGTATTTCTTGGCATGGGAACCTCAACTCTGGACATCCGTGTGCCTCAGTAGTGAGAAAATTCATGTAGATAGGGGACTGAAGACTCTATTCCGTTTGTTATGCAGAGACTCTCCAACTGTATGTTTGACTGTTGAGAGGATCTCACTTAGTGGTTGCTCCAAGTTGACTGACAGGGGACTTTTTACAATTGCCAGAAAATGTCCTGAGTTAAAGACGCTGGAAATAAAAGGGTGCGCATTGGTGTCAAATACTGGAATATCAGAGGTTGTGGCACGATGCGTTAGTATTCTGAAGCTAGATCTAACGGGTAAGTCAAGTTTAATCTATATTTAATGTATCGATGCCTCACGGCACATATAAGAAAATCACACATCTGTACACTAAATTGACCAAATAAAAAATACTAAATAAAGTTATGAATTTCGAATTTTTTTTAGCAGGGCTCCTATAACCTTGAATTCTCAAAAAATTTAAAATCAAGCAATTTGAGATTTTTTTTTTTTTGGTAGAATAGTTTTTACGAAAATCTTTTGAAATAACATTTAAATGTAACTTAATAGGATTTAATACCACAAAAATTATTTTCTATAATATGATATAAAAATAAATATTTTTGTGATGGTTCAGGAAAGAAGATTTAGAATATTTTTTTTAATTTACTTCAAACTTTTTCAAAAATTAAATTTTTGTTAAATTTTTCAAAGATTTAAGGCATTTTTTTTAAATGTTTCTTCTCTTTCAGATTTTAACTTTTTTTCATCGAAATTTTTTTAAGTTGTATCGATTTATGCTTAATAACTTTAGGGATCAGATTTTGTATAAGTGTTTTACTTTAAGAGATAAAAATAATAAGTGAAAAATCGGCCCTTTTTTTCAAAAAACATTTATTCTTAAAAATTTAAATATTTAAAATGAATTGTTTTCAATATTTTTCTAATTTAATCCCTAATTGTATTCAATGTACACTTGTATACATGTACAAAAAATTTCATGATGATTCATAAATATTTGTTTGAGTTTTAGTATTTTAAGTAGGTGTATGTTCACAAAAAAAAGCAAACAGATAAATACATTTAAAGATTTCAGTATTGAAAATAACTTATTATAAATGTCTCACTTAACTCAAATATTTTTTCACATAAATAACGTATATATATATATATATATATATAGATATCCTTGTAATTATGTAAAATTAATGACAAATAATTATTATTTAATTTTTCCGCTACCTTAAATAACAATGTCACTTTTAGTATTCAATGCATGTAAAATTTCAAAAACCCCAAATAAAATGACTCATTGTCAAGCAACTTTTCATTCTTGTAATAATTTTTTTAGCAAACCACCAACTATTGAAAATTATTAAACAAAAATTGAATGCAGATATTATATAGTTTGCTAGAATAGTGAGTGTAACGCAGGGAAAACTGAAAAAAATTTAGTTGTTTTATACATGACACTCACTGTAAAATTAAAGCACCCTGCAGCATAAATGACGCCTTAATATTTTTTCTTAAATTACTTTTCTATTTTTGCATTGTAATATTTACAAGTTTGAGTACAAAATCCCTGATAAGGCGACGTATTGCAAAGTAAGAGATTTCGCGGTACGCCGCCTATTAATCGATTGTCTTTTGAGCAAATCAATCCCCACACTGAATTTCAGTAAATTAATTTCCCGTCTGACTCTAAAGATTTTGAAGACTTTTTCATAGTATGTATAATTCTTAGTTGTGTTCACATACAAAATTTTACAAAAAACACTGATTCTTGTTTACAAATGTCTCTTTGGGATACCCGAGCTAGTTGATGTGTACGATTTCGTTAGGGTTTTGCGTTGCAGGGTGCACATCTTTCTAACAGTTATGTAGAAGCAATCATTTGATATAGTGACATTATTTTGCTTAGATGTACCCCATTTTTACGTTCGGTTTATGACTTTCTCTATGTAACACATTTAATAAGGAGTGAAAGAAACGTTTATAATATTATTAAAAATTCCTATTACTTTTTTAGTTATGAATGTTTTAATGATGTGTTCCTATAACATAGTTGTATCATATGTAAACTTTAAAAGCAAATATCTCTGTTCGTGGTTTTGAAATTTAATGAACACTAAAAATGCTAAGGCTTTTTTACTATTATACTTAAAATCATAATTTTTGTGTGTATAGCAAGATAAATATATTTTAAATAGATGCATGCATTCGGATTTCCTATTTTTACCATAATTTGTTTTTTAAAACCACTTAAAATGGAATTTTATTTTTTTTCGTCAATTTTTTTTCCAAAATTTCTAATATATTTTATTTTTTTAAAGTAATGTATCTGAATCAAAATTTGAATGCATACATCTATTTACATATTATTCAAGATCTTAAATAAAAAAAATTGCTTCAAAATATTGAAAAACAAAAAAGGAGTAGGAATTTTAAAATTGTTAAAAAATTTACTAAAATTTTAATTTAAAAATAAATGTGCAATTTGAAAAAAAAAATTGAGCGTCTTAAAAAGGTTTTTTATGCATATTTAGAAAGAGAAAAAAAATTGGATTGTACAAGTATAAAAATAAAGAAAAAAATGTCGAAGGTATCGGACCCCCTCCCCTTAAAGGAAGAAAAAAAAAATTATAAAATTTTATTCACGAATTTTTTTTTTAAATAGCATAGAAATTTAAGTTAATGAGTAAATTAAAAAAAATCATTAATTTTGATTAATATCTTGTTACGCACCTCTAACTTTGAAAACTTAAACAAAATCGAAATTTGAATTTTAAAAAATGCTTTTTTTTAATTGGCATTGATACAAAAAGGAAATATGATGTGTTGAGTTATTTTGCCCTAAAAAAAATATTGTGAATTTTTCTTAATACCTAATAGTATCAATCTATGATTGAAAAATTATAAATATATATAAAAATTCGAAATTATTACTCTTTTTAATACAACTAATCATTGTAAAGCTAGTCTTAAACTAAACTAGTATATGTAAATAGGAAACCCATATAAAATAGACCAGTTTTATTTTAGGCTAGCCAAACGTCTTACAAATATTTCAATCATCTAAAAATTACACGTGGTTTAAAAATTTAATTTTTTAGAATCATTTTTTAATATTTATTTTATTTTGTCCGCGGAATTTTATTCAGATTTGTTGAACCGTACAACTTTTTATAGAACACCACATTTGGAAATAATGTATACTTATTAATCATTTATTATAAAGTACTTCAATAATTATAACAATTAACAAATCTTATCAAGAATTGAATGTTACCAATTTTCTTTTCAATACAAAAAAGGAAAAAAAAACTTTTGAAAATGGTTTACATCAAAACTATTTTTTATTTAAAAAAAACATTAGTTGTGGCGATTCCGGGAATTTCAATTGATAAAAATTCCATTGATATCATTTCATTACAGCGTACGATACTTTAATATTCGTTCAGTAGCCCTTTTTATGAATGAACTGGTTTGTAACATTCGAGGCCTGCTAATGATCTTGAAAAGCAACTTCAACACAGATACTCTGTGTAACATCACACAAACCTTCATCAATCACCTTATGTTAATTACAGCATTTGCTCACTTTCTTAATAGCTTCTTTCTCAATTGGAACAATGCTGGTTTGAAAGCCTTTCACGTTTAGTAAGAATATTGTTTTTTAACACTTTATTTGGCTGTTTATTCTTTGTCAATTTCATTGTCTCGCCTCATTTTTAGTTTCTCGCATCACACAATGAAAAACTTAAAACTTGTAACACCATTTTATGTTTATCTGACCGCCTACAATATAAATTGTTGTTTTATAGCACGTATTGTCTATCCCCTCTATGACCTCTTCGTGTAAATAATGTTGAGGAATCATTTTACCAAGTTGAAACATTTGTTTAACTTTTTTAGTATTCAACTAAAAGCTTTTATGCGGAGAATTTCAAAATGTAATTTTATGGAATACCATTTCTACAAAAATCTAGAAATATACACAGCCCTTGTCTTTATTCTAACACTAACTAACAACAAAATGGGATTTATAAAGAATTTTATTATAGAAATAATGATTAGATTTCAGGAAATGTATTAAGATTTAATAAATTAGTATAGGTTTAAAAAAAATCTTATTTAAAAGTATTTTTAATGCAAATGATTGACGTGTAATGCACTTTAAACGTAAGCATGAAATACGTTGAAATCTACGTGCGAGTTAAATTCACACACTTGACTGGCCTTTTCTCCAGTCGTAGCCATATTTTCAGTGAAAAGAAATTCGAATGGTGTTTAACAAGTAGTAAAATTAAAGCATTCATTTATTTAATAAAAAATATTTATTAATCGGATGCTTGGCATTCATTGGATATTCACAAATGGTTATGGATGGATAACCATAGGTGTTTTTTCTGGTATTTCTTCACAATACGCATTTTGCTTCGCTTTATAAAATAAATCACAGTTCTTATTGACTATAGGTTATCGCTTTACATGAAGCAACAATAGGAAAATAGCAATATTTTTTTCAAAATTCTATTCATCACGAATCACGAATTTTAATCAAAAGGGCTCCTTCTTCAAGGTATGTAATTAATAAACATAATGCTCATGGATTTTCATAAAATATGAAAGGCAAACAATATCCTCTTACGATTGAAAATACATGTTTAAAGCTCAAAACATTCCTTTTCATAACCTTGGCACAATTCGGAATTAAAAAATTTGACAAAACACACAATAAGACCCTACAAACAGTACCACACGTGATCAAAATAAAACTCCGCACGCACATGCCCATTCCTTTTGATCCATCTTTTGCTTTTGATTCACCTGCAGTGGACCAAAAGAAAAGCTTTGATTCCCCTGCATTGTTTCCTGTGGTAGGTGGCTGCTCTGCTCCCCCCCCCCCCCCCCCCCACGCATTCAAAGAAGGCCGAGATCTTTTCAAAGCCATGGCCACAAATTACTTACCTCAGTGATTAGGGTCGAGCTCTTGTGGGTGTAGCCAGAGGAATCATTATTAGACTAAAGACTGCATTAATTTCTACCTGAGTGGATAAAATTGCAGGTTTTCTGGTTTGTGTAATTAGATCCTGCATCTTATATAGACTTCAGCTATTATTTGTGCCTTTCCAGATAATTGCTGAAAGCAATTGTATTCTTCGCTTTGCAGATTCTTTTGAGGGTGTAGTATTATTATTCCCGGCATAATCTTTCAAAGCTGCTCTACAGTTTTATGACTCCCTCCCCCCACCTCTTATTTTTTTTTCTCTTGTTTTCCGGTTATTTGAAAATATACTTCGGTGAATAATGGTTTTATGCTGGAGGAATACTCATATTCATGAGATCTAATCGCTCTCTTCTATATCTACAATTGTTATTCATTTTCAAAGCCCATTCCTTTTAACATCTTTCATAATATCCACTGTAAGATAACATTGCCCTTTTTTGTTAAAGAGCAGAAGAATGCAGAGTATTGATATTAATAGTAAATATTTTGTTTATATGCATGGGTCAGAGATTCAAATTTTGCTTAGACAATGTAGGAAAACGTCCTTAATTTAAGCGCAAGCGCCACCGTTGTAACTGTCTTTTCTACAATTTTCATGTCATGAACGTTATTTTTATTAGAAAATAATAACTTTCCTAAATATTTTCTGCAATTCAGTTAATAATTTATTTAGTTTCATATTTTAAAATTATTAATTTATTTAATTTCGGCAATGGGCATAAAATTTAAGTTTTATTATGTCATTAGTAACCTCAATAAAAATACTTTTTTAATGTTTAATTCATCTCAATAAAGAAAATATTTTTAAAAAGTTATTAGCCTTATTATTAAATGAATCCCTTAATAGGATTTTGGTTATCATTTCAAACTTATTTCTAAAAAAATTATTAACTAAATCAACAAGAATTATTATAAATATTTTTGTAAAATAATAAAACTTTCAGATGCACTACAGTTATATCAATAAGTAATAAATATTTTTGGGACAATCCATAATTTGTTTAAATATAACTAATGCATAAAGAATGCGTACTATCTCCTTTTATCAGATACTACCGGCACCAAATTAGAAATTTTAAATAAAAAAAACCCAGAAGAGGCCCATTGGAAAAAAAACTCCCGTTTCTTCTTATACCACGTCTGTCAAATCCCAGTCAACCTAAAGTCAAACCCAAACGAAAAGCAATATTTATAATAAATAAGTAAATCGACAGGGTATAAAACAGAAAAAAGACGATGTGTTTAGAATCGAACCAGTTTTCTGAGCCCGGTTCTCATCTTTTATCGGTTCTAAAACTGGATATCATTTTACATATTTATAAGTCAACGTTGATGATTGTTCAAAACAGCATTGAAAACGTCAAAAAAAAATAACTATAGTTTATGGAACGAACGAGAATATACCTTTAAAAAATCAAAACCGTATATATCATGAAAACGATTTTAAAAAATAAAAAAAATTCTATTTGAAAACGATTGAATCGAATTGAGCGAGTAAAAGCCACGGTCGAAAATCTAGCAAACTCGAAACAATCTTAGGAATCTCTGAAAGGTGAGTCCACCTGCAGAAGTATGCGGCGTTCCAATCTTAACCCTCGGGGGTTGAGGGATTTACCTGAAAGGAGGGGCCGCGACCCCCACTGCGGAATGCTGGAAAGTATGAAGGTAGGAACAGCGTTAATGAGGACTATGCTAAAAAGCGTTTCGGGGGTTGGGTTTAAAAAGAGGGCTTGAAAAATGGTTTATTTTGGGCCCTAGCTGAAATTACACGCCTATACAAGATTTCTAAAAACTAGATAGTTCAATCATTATAAATTGCGAAAAGTAATTTGGAGAGTTGAGATGGTATAAGGATTGCCTATTTCTTTTTAGGTCAACATGTATGTATGGGGGCAAAATTATTTTCATGCAAACTAATTTTAGTTAAAAGAAAGAAAAGAAAACACTCGTAGTTATAAGCAGCAAAATATTAGAAATATTAAACACTAGCTGAAATACAAGTTCTACGCACGGGAAGGAAATAAGTTACAAAATAGATACAAATACCAGAATTATAAGCGAAATAAATAATTTTCTGAATTTGTCACCCATCAGAGGGAACGAAATGAAGTATTAAAAGTTCCAATTTGTAACGAACTTTTATTAGCAAGTTCCCGCAAGAACTGGAAATATTGATATTATGGAGAAGTTAATTGTACAATAATATGGATATATATACGTTACTCCCGTTGATTAAAATCCATACTTTAATGTTTATTAACATCCTAGAAATTTAAAGATAAACAATTCTTATAATTGTGTAATAATGACTATTATAAGAAAGGCGAAATTTTTATTTATTTGGCGGACATTTCTTATTTATTTGACGACATTTAGTCATTAGCCAATCAGAATGCTCCTCATAGTTTACATACTATTAAAATTTTCCATGGTTTCAATCTTGAAATAATGCATTGTTAATGTTCTCCATGTTAATCCTATGGAAAGGTTTTTAAAAAATCGTTATATTGGCAGTTCGAGTTCGATTTTTTAAAAATACTTTGATAGTGCATCGCTACGGCCCAAGATGAATCTGTGCTCCAATTTTCAGCACTCTAGGACTTTTAGATCTGTAGATACCCAAACTAACGTCGCTACGAACATCGAAAAAGGGGTTTTACATCCCCTTAAATGCGTTCGATCGGAACAAAAATAGCTTACTTTTCCTATTTAAGGCATAAGGAACAACTTTGCCAAATTTCTTCTCCATAGGTATACGGGAATTTGGAAAATTAGTGATGAGTGAATGAGTGGGGTTTTCGCATTTATATATATAGATAGTAAAATATTTAAATACTTTCTTTTAACCATGAATGGGCCTTCGACTAAAATTCGTTAAATTGTATCTTTTTAGCACTTGAGGTCTAATTATTATTTTTAATTTTTAACTGTTCCGCATTACTGATAACGTTTCTGTAATGTTGTTTAACCCATTTTTTTTAAATATATTTATATTAAATATGAACTCTTAAAAGTTTTAATCTTCTGTATAGTTATATAAAAATAAACTAAGGCGGCATTTTTTTCACAATATGTACCTATTGTGTTTTAAATATTGACTCGCTTTGGTTTTTTTTTTCAGGCAGGGCTAGAACAAGGTTGCAAATAGACTTGCACAAAAATTGCAATAGCAATATTTAAAGGAAAAGTATAATGCATAAAATGTTTTTAATATTCACATAACACTTGCACTATTAGTTAAATGTTTCATTTATTTATAACTTTGAAGTAGGTGCTGTAAATTGCAAAAATGCACATAATAAAGTAGGTTGAAGTGGGGTAAGTGCAGCCACGGCAAGTGTGACCACGACTGGTTATATTTATTTATTATTATTATTATTATTTTTTAATTTTTAAAAAGTGCTTACATTTTAGCGCTTAATGGAAGCTCGGTTTTGAAAGTTTGTCACTTTTTTATATTTTTGTCTATCAAAACTTAGAATTCTTATCAAGCTTAATGCGTAGTTTTTAACCATACACCTTATTTTGGAACTGAATTTGCACGTGGGGCAAGTGCAACCATGACTAACAACACAGGTTAAACTTTTACTTGGCCTGAAAACGAGAATGTCATTCCTATTGATACTGATGACATTATTACTGTAATCCCTGATAGCCGATTGGCAGGCGAGGAGATTTGACATTTTCAGTCGCTTTCTCCTTGTACAACCTTCAATAAGTCGTCTGATTCATGTAAATAGGGTTTTTTAGCCGAAATGTAAGTTTATTAAGTTTTTATTTAGAAGTGTGTTTAGTTAAATAGCCTAATAAGAGAAAAAACAAGCTTTTTAAGACAAATTTTAATATTCAAATATCATGTAAAGTGCTTTTTAGGCCGGGAAATAAAATTGTCCCTAAACACTAAATGAAAAGTTTGGAAAACGTATGTTTGTCCACCATGTGCAAATAATATATATATACAAGTACATTAATATTGTAAACTAAAACAAAATTCTTTTTAAAAAAATAAACTATACTAAATTTTACTCATTTCTCCAAATTGCCCCGATTTACTTACGAAAAAGTTTGTATTTCCCAAATGGTTTGAGATAAAAATATAAACCAAAAACTGGCAGAATCAGTACAATTCAAGGTATAACATGATATAAAATAATTATTATTTGTGTACAGAATATGGGATTTGAGGTCCGAAGTTGCACTTGATTCGTCGTGGTCCAATGACCTGACGCCTAAAGAGGTTGCACCAGCTGCCAGCTCAGGTTTTGTGCTCGTCATCTGATCATGGTCCAAAAATACGAGGCATTGTTCCCGGTTTTTTTTTTTTTTTGAGATAGGCCCCAAATAGCTCAATGTACAGCTTTAGTGCGACGTTAATTAATCAAAATCAAACCATAATACAAAAAAAACTTTTCAGTTAGTTGATTGATTAATTAATTAACATTAGAACTGAAAACATTTAAGTTATTTGGTTAATTATAGGAAATTAACGTCGCACTAGATCTGAACAGTGGGCTATTGATGACGGTTCGGTATCCATCTCGGAAAAAAACACTGCTTCGTATTCTTTAATCATAGTCAAATGACGAGGACAACACTTAAGCTGGCAGCCGGCGCAACCTCTTTAGGCGTCAGGTTATTGGACTACGACGGATTTAACATGCACTAGTCCCGTATACACGATGGTGGTAATTGAGGACATTTTTGGACGACTTTTGTAATTTAGTAACAAATCTTAAAACCCTCCGATCGCAAGATCGATACAGTTTAATTTTCACCAAATCCGCTTAGATTAGAGCCAAGATTTATTAGACGGATATTGTTCCTCTGGGCCTCCTGTTAAAACCAAAATTAAATAGTTCTCGATTTTTTTTAAATTAAATTAATAAATAATATTGTGTCCGATTTGGGGACGTTATGCATAGTTATGTAACATTTCCCTCAAATTATCCGGGAATGTCAGTGATACTCGGCTTTTGTGTTTTCCATGGACATGCGGATATACGAAATATATATATATATATATATATATATATATATATATATATATATATATATATATATATATATATATATATATATATATATATATATATATATATATATAATTGAAAGATATAATAGTCTTCACATTTTCGCCGAGTTTCCCTAATGGTAAGTGTTTTTTCCCGATATATAATGTCGTATCGGGCTGCTTCACTTAGTAGACAAATCGCAATTCACCCGGGAAAATTGCTATGTCTGATTTCGGCTTTTACTCGCAACAAATCAATCAAAATAAACTTTTTGAACTCAATGTTTCGAAATCAAGGAATGGGAATTTCTTTTGGCCACCTTTTTAACAGTGCTAATAACCTTTCGAGGACCCCTTAGCCCTGGGAAAAGATGCTTCGTCGAATATTTCTACGCCTAGGCTCTCTATACTAATTAACACTTGCGGCCAAAACAATGATGAATTGATTGCAATTAACGAAGAATGATAAGGACTGGTATGGCTTTGATGGATCGGCTTGGCTCCTTATTATCTGTTTTTACTCAGTAAATAGACACAAATAAGGTGTAATACTCCATTTGAGTCTGAGATGTAATGCCTAGACGCCCTGTTAGGAATGGAAACTATTTTTTTCGTTCTATTTTTTGTCAAGTTTATTTTTCCTGTTAAACCGTGTCTGGTCTTGCTAAGAATAAACACATACCAGCCTTCTGGTCCCATGGCTTTTTTTAGTTTTCTTTAGTTATCAAAGGATTTTTGAGAGTTAAATCCGGTTCTATGTTCTTTAGTACTCCCAGCAGACATTTATTGTCTGAAATAGAATGTATTGTAAGATGAATTGCGTCGGAAGACTTGGCTGGAATGCTCTGTTGTTCCATATAATCATTTTTAGATGATTTGAGCCACGTAACAGGTGGTCTCTTTTGATTCGGTATAAAAATGGAATGTTTAACTTAAAGAGTATACCTTGAGAAAGAGAGCCAGTGGAAGACTAATTCTGAATTATTTTCGAAAAATAAATTACAATGTCAGCTTTAATGCCAAAATTCATTCTCTTTATGGTTTAAAATATTTCATTTAGTTAGGCTAACACACACAGAAGGATATTGTCTATTTCCTGGAATAACTTTAATAAGTCACATTTTTTTTATGGACGCAATTAAAATTTCAACATTTGTTAAATTATTTCAATTTAAAATCTAAATTGCTCAATTAACAGTTAAAAGTGTCCGTGTTAAATTTTAAGTGTATAACTAAATATTAATACTTTAAGGAAGAAAAAAAGGAAATTAAAATCGAGACTACCATTTTCTCTTTTTTAAAAGGAAATTAAAATCGAGACTACCATTTTCTCTTTTTTAAATACTTTAAACTAGTAGTTCTAAAATTATAGTTTTACTGTATCCCCTCCCCCCCCCCCCTTGCAGATAACAGTATATGCATTAATTTTTTTTTTAATTTTTAGTAATTTAGCACGAGCTGAAAGTTTCTGATTTGTTATTGAGGCGAAGCTTGCTATAAAAAATGAATGCCATTAAGTATGAAATAGTTTAATCTGTAATAAGTAGTTAAAATTTATTTTTTAAAGCTATAAATTCTAAAAAGATATTAACAAAAGTTAAATTTATTTCTTTAAACTCTTCAATTGGTAGTGTTGTTAAAATGTTGGCCGTTTAGCTATGAGGTCTCATCATATAACCAATACAAAAAAATACGTAAACTTAACATAACTATGAAATAAAATTTAAGCTAATGTGAATTATAGATAGTTTGGGAGATTAAGTTTTGACTAAAATGTTGATCTTTCCTATTACAGATTCTAGTGCTTAGTTTTATCTTCTATAAATTTTTCATTGCCAAGAAAGAAGTACTTTAAAATATACGTGTTATCTAATCTTGACTGTTAAAAATTACCCTAACGTATGCAAAGAAAAACGAACATTTGGAATGTTCATTCTTGAAAACATGACAAACACAGATGAAAGCTCATTTTTCTACAAGACTGAAAAAAAACAGAAATAGTCCCTTGGAAAAAAGAAATGCATTGATTAGTTTCAGCATCAATGCATCATTGCAATTACAGAATTTCCAAAAGAAAAGAAAAATATGCAACTCGACGTCACATTTGGCAAAGTGGGCGATACCTCAGCTGATATAAATTGTTCATTCAAGAAAAGGTGCAAAAATCCGAAGGCGATTGGGCCTATCTACCTGCTTTAGGGGTTGGGCTCTGAAAAGATTTCACTGAAGTCTAATCTGTACTTCCAAGGCCATCAGAAAACATAATAAATGCTATCTTTTTCCGCCCCCAACTTTTCCTCAATGATCTTCGTGAAGTGGAATTCAAAACGGTACTGTATAATTTTAGGGATGAATTTATGACCCTGCATCTTCCCGCTCTTGCCATGAAAGAATTAGTCCTCCACGGGTTTTGTTTTTAGCATCTGCCTTTGAAAAAGATTCTGCTGATCATACACCTGCATACCTATCTTCGAGATTTTTCCCCCTCCCCATCCTTTTCGGCCACATAACTTGATATTTGTTTTCGGGCATAATATCTCTAGAAACAGGTTAAGCGGCATCATGAATACTCGCGGTTTGTATTCAAATCTTAAAGCGGACAGGATAAGATTGGAAATCGTGTTTTATTTTTTGAGCGCTCACTAGGGGTGGAAGCACACTTATCTAGCAAAACTGTTTTAAGCATAAAACCTTTGTGTTCGTAGCGAAAATATTTTTCTAAAAAAAAAATCCTTGTCGTAACAACTGGCATTTTTTTTACTTTGACAAAAATCGGTCTCAGCGAAGGAATGCATTTTTCTTTTTAAAAACATTCCAAACATAACGTTTTTAAAACATTTATAGTCGTTATTTTGTCTAAAAAATGTACTTAACTCTTTCTTAAACGCAGAATATGCAAAAATGTAGCAACACTCTTCCAGTTTTTATAATTTTAATTTAATAGAAAAAAGCGAACAACAACTTGGTGTCCACTATAAATCACGGTGCCAGTCCATTTCGATTCTCAAGCATATAACGTTCTTTAATTCTAATAAATAAATCAGCGCATTTAAATTAAAACAAGAGCCCGTGTTTGTGTATGGAATATCTAATTATAATTGTCCTGTAAGAACTATCCTATTAAACTACTTTTACTTCATGATTTCCCAAATCTATGTCATTATATGATAACCTTAAATCTGAAATGGGGGTTACAAATAAAAGAATCATATAAAAAAGGTAAATTGTGTTTAATTGTAATCACGCAAATATTATTGTTTTTATTTTATATAAAATTTATTTCAAAGGGAACAAGGGAATAATATACACAGAATTACAATTTCAGTTTTTCAAAGGAGTATTCCTCAAGAGTAGGAGTAAGTAAAGGAGTATTCATTCAAAGAGTATTACTAGGAGACACACCAAGGCGCTTGTACTCTGTTACCTTGGTATCAGTTTCTTTAGAATTTTGAAGATATTCAGCCAACATAAATCACGATACAAACTAAATTGTATTTATTATAATATACTAAATCAAACTAATGCAATTACTTATTAAAAGAAATATTTATATACATGTCCTGTAGTTTTAAAAGTAAACAACTCCGCTCTATCTAAATTTCATATATCCTTATATTCTCATTATAGTTTGAAATTAATCGCTGCTGCGTTAGCTATATTTTCATGCACTTTGTAAAAAATGCCAAAAAACAGCAGCTATTTTTTTTATCTTGTTCTATAAAATGTTATATACCAAATCGATAACAACTGTCCTCATATATGTAAAAGCGACGTTGTATTTTCTTGGCCTTTCATAAACTTCCTAACCTGTTCAAAAATTAAACATTACAAGTAAAGGAAATAATTAGTTCCTTCGAGTATATAACATTCTGATTAGATAAAATGACCCTTTTAAATATAGTAATAACTCAAATAATAACGTTTTTTTTCTCTATTAAACCAAACACTTTAAAATACAAGTTTGCATTTTTTTAATCTGGAAACGAGCAGGTGCAACAAAGGTGTTACTCATATTTCCAACCGTGTGTTGAATTATCCGTATCTACCTGCCTAACTGCAGGCCATGTCACCAGGAAGCCTTTCGTGCTGTAACTAAATGACGCCTGCAGTGCTGTCGTGGAAGACGTGACTGATCGTTCAACAATTGAAACGTGAAATGTGGTCTGATGAATCATGATTTAAACGGTTTACCTGATGGCCTGATGAGACTATCGTGGAAGTCACACGCAGTATTTTATTTTACATGCAATTCTACAATACTGCTACAACGTTCGCTGAAGATGTTAGTTTATCTAGTGAAACGTACATTCAACGAAAACTACGATTGCAGCGTTAATTACTATAATAACGATAATTATAATTAATGTTTATTTACATATTTGCGGATTGTGTTTTGTAGAATCAATTGTTGTTTACTATTGAAAACCGCAATAATCTGAATTGTACAATAAAAATTGAAAGTGCATTTTCACAAAAATTATTTCTTAAGTAAACTCTTTATATTGACAGGCATAAAATATAAAACTTGATAATTTATTTATAACTAGCAATATGGCCCGCTGAATAGGCAAATATGTTTCAATTGTTGAAAATTACATTTATTAAGTAAAAATAAAGTAGTTATTCACTATATTAGATCGATTGTAGGACATTCATAGTTTTAATACATACTAGCTGAAGCACAACTTGTGTTTCCTGGGATTTATGCATGGTGTTGGTCGATTTCTTCACCGTGGCGCTATCTGGCGATTTTAGTAAGAAGTTATTTATGTTTTAAAGGGTGGTGATGGTGTTTCGAAATATCATTTAGACAGTGACCTTCCTTTTGAAGGTCAAGTGCGAAAAATTTCATCATGCTCGTAATAAAATTAGATTTGTATAAAAAAACAAACCCATAGACACTCTTCTTTATATAGAGAGATAGAGACTAGCTATATGGACTGGCGTAGAACAGGGTTGGCCGGGCTTTACGCATAATGTTTGCGGATATTTTTCACCGTGACGTCAACTGGCTATTTTATTAAGAAAAATAATTTATTCTGTGATTGAAGGGGATGCTAGGGGTTTTGCGAAATTTCATGCAGACACAACACCTTCCTCTTGTTTTGAAGAGCAAGTGTGTAAAATTTCATCAAGCTCGAAATAAAAATGTAGATTTGTATAAAAAACAAACAAATCCACCGACTTTCTTCTTTATATATAGATGATAACGCATTAGTGAAAATAGTAGGAAATAGTTTTCATATTTGTGTCTCACAAGATCTTGTTACCTCGATTAAATGTGTCGTATTTAAATTGACCCCTAAGCTATCCACACTGAAAGTTTTATCAAAAGCTACTATGCCAAAAATTGTTTTCCTTGTTAACAAAAAAACACATTCTAAATAATATATAATTTTTTGGCTCGTAAACAATTTCACTGTGATGTAGATTTTTTTTTTAAATATCAATGTACAGTCACGAAAATCTGTTTTGTTTTATAAGTACTAGGAAGCTCCGTCCACTACTACTAACTACAGATCGTTAACCCCCCAAGAGCAGTGGCGGATTTAACAGGCGGCAAATGGACAGTTGCCGCCTGGGCCCCCTTGTCTTCGGCCCATTTGGGGCCCCCTCGACTACAAAAATGAAATGGGAGAAAATAAATAATTGTTTTTTTATTTTTTAAAATATTTTAATTTTACTAAATTTTTAATGGAATTTTCTGTTTGGATTCCTTTATGCTTACTACGTATTGATATGAGCATACAGGTGTCCATTCTTCAACAGGTCCGCACTCACTCCTCTTTACAGGGCCCCATTAGCGAATAGGTCCATGCAAAGTTGCAAACAGCACTTACACTTAACATTTCTAAGAACCCCCCAAATCATGTACGACGAATCAGGGCCAGGGCCCTGTTTTGTAAAGGGGTCAAACGCGAGGCCCCTTTCCAGACGCAGGGCCCTGTGCGAAGGTAGCCGCGAGAATCCATGAACTATAATATATATTTAAGATTTATAATATTTTTAATAAATTTTAAGGTTATTATTGTTTAGAAGAGGGCTACTAAACAATGACACTCGAAAATTAAACTCTGAGTTTAAGTGCATAGAAATGCGTGAGAACGGCAATTTCTAATGATTATTTAAAATTAAAAAAAGTAGCAAAATCGTCTAATCTAAATAATTAAAAAAAAAAACGTGTTTAGAAATTAAACGACAGATTAATTTTTTTTCTTGTTGGCACAAGACCCCATCCAAAAACACGGGACCCTGTGTGACAGCGCTAAGGGGAAAGGAGGGTATTCATATAGAGAAGTTGTAATTTTATGGTATTCCCCTATGCTATAAAATTATATAACTTATCTAACATGTATGTATGAGCTCGAATTGATGTTCTAGGGTCTATTTAAAAGCGTAAGACAAATCGTTGAAAATATTTCATTTAAAACTATGATGTTTGAGTTGAACAGGGCCTGATTTATCATTAGGTACGTTAGTCTAGAGCAGTGGTTCCCAAACTATTTTGGTCGTGGAACCCCAAAATTTGTTGCCAATGATCGCGGAACCCTGAATATTTTTTAATCAACGACTTTTCAAAATTTAATATCTGATATTAAATTAAACAAGTATTATTTTGGCATTTTTAGATTTTATTGAATTAAGCAAAACTCAAAATAAAAACAATTCATCATAGAAATAATTAATAAAAATACAAAACATAAACTAAAATAAATGGAAAATCTTTCATGTCAAGAATGCACCTGCTTCTTTGATTCCATGATTCTCTTAAAATTGGGGGTTAGGTTTGATAACTGAACTCACATATCTGGTGCAGCATCAAGTCTGTTACGATATTTGGTTTTTGTCGCAACATATTTTGAAAACCCAGCTTCCCACAAATAAGTGGTTGCAAACGGCAATAAAATTCGAATAGCCTGTTTTGCTAAATTTGGATACTCATTGAAACTGTGAATATATTAAACACCATTCTTATTTTTTTTTTAATCAATTAAAATTTGTCACGCGGAACCCCTAAATTTTTTCGTGGAACCCCAGGGTTCCACGGAACCCACTTTGGGAACCACTGGTCTAGAGCCAAGAGCCCTCGACATATGGGCTTCGATTTTTATGGTAGAAAAATTGCCTATGTTTTTTAAAATTCGTTGTTATTACTGCAATTTTGCATAATTTTACAGTAATTTTCCCCAAAACGCTATCATTTCTTGTTTTTTAAAAGAGTATTTAACTGTATATGCGAGATTTTTAATTCTTCGAATGTATTTTTTACGAGAGAGTCCCCTATCAGTGCTAGTGTGCCTATATAGTAGTGAATAATTTTTTTAATCAATCCCGGGTATAAGCTTAAGGGGGTCTAGAGCACCTCCAAGAAAAATTTTGTAGGGGCCATAATTTTTCCCTCTTTTTTTTAAAAAAATAAATCAATATTTCAAATACCAATCGAAGGAATAGATAATTTCTACAAACAGCCGCCTTGGAAAGGAAGCGACAAATTCACCCCTTGTATATTTCGAAACGTGAAACGTGTTCAGCGTGCTCTTGGGGTAGGTAGGGTGGGGTGTCGTTTTGAAAGGAATAGGAGGACAATGAATTGTCGTAGCTTTGACAATGAAATCGCTGGCACACCTTTTTCAACAGTTTCTTTTCGAAGACGATTTGTACATCTATATCATTAGTCACATGTCCACTTTTTAAAGCGCACCTGTAATCAATTACGTTCTGTGTTCTGCCGCCAATGAAATATTCGTTTGAAAGGCATGCGTCGAAATTGTCAAGACATGTGTCCAGGGCCACAAAGAAAGGCTTTTCTGGGAATAGTAATGTATAGTCTACTTTGCTTCGTCCTCGTCTGTTTGTAATTACTGGCCCTTCGACAAGCGCATTGGTTGATACAGATGCCCCTTTTTTAATTGACTACAACTACATTGCCCCCCCCCCTCCCCTCCCCCCGAGAGACCGGGAATTAAGTTCTATAGAAAATTCGGAAGCAAGTTCAAAATATGTAATAATCCCATTTTTAGAAATTTTTTGAAAAACCACATTTTTTGAATGTTTGCTCCTAAATTATTTATTAGAAAACGGGCCCCTTCAATAATTTTTGCTGCCTGGGCCTTTTGTCTTAAATCCGCCACTGCCCAAGAGTCTTCGTCTTATGGACATGGATAAAGTTAACTCTCAACATCAATTCTATAGACTTTCTCTAACAGTTCTATACTTAAATACATGACCAAAAAGGCAAGGATTCTCAAGAAAAGATCACCAGAATTACACTGAATACTTTGGATAAGATTAAGTCGAACAAATCCCTTATAAACCAGCAATTTCCCAGCAAAAAAAAGTCAGCATGAAACCTTCATCAAAATTGTCAAATTGAAGGTTTCTTGAAAGTTTTATAAAGGATATTGAAACAAAAAAACAAGTTTTTAATTTTCCTGCATAAAACCTTTAAAATATCTGCATTTTCCCTTCATGATTAAAAATTGAAGGTTTTTTTGCATGTTTTTTTTATGAAGGTTTTTTGCAGTTTTTATGAAGGACATTGAAACGAAAATCTTTAATTTTATAGATCTTCAAAAAAACCTGCAGTTTTCCTGCATAAAACCTTCAATTTCAAAATTTTGATGAAGGTTTTATGCTGACTTTTTTTGCTGGGTTACCTTTTAAAATTTAGAAAAATAAACAGTTTTTTTATAATAGCACTTTTGACTTTTTTATTAGCCACTCCAAATGCAATATCTTTTTATAAGTCCCATTAAACATCATTATTGATATATTGAACATATTATTTTAATCTTAACCATCAAAATACAGCATAGTTCTATTTTTTTAAAAATGCATAGGTAGTATTTTCTGTACATTGAGAAAATAAAAAAGGAATTATGTACAGGATAGGCCAAATTTATAATCACTTCTCTTTGCTTGAAAATGACATCTAAACGAAACAATAAAAGATCTACTGGGCCACAGTTTCACAAAGCCCTAAAGGGCTAACATTTTTAAAAAGTCGCAGATCTCCTGAGGGAGAAAGTCGCAATTTCCAAACCGAAACCCCAGAGCCGTGAACTCATTAGAACCTACCGCAGTGTTAAAGGTCATCTATTTCGTGAACGTGCGTTATGTTCTAATAAGATCGACAATAGATGGATGGGGCACATTAAATGAAATTCAACGAATGCCGTCGATTATCAGAACGTCGTGGGAGGGATCGACAGACATGTATGAAGTGTAAATCATTCTTAACGACTACATGTGGAATGTGGCCGAAACATCCGTTCTAGACGGATTTAAATTCACTCCAAAAAGGATGCTCGCGGCTAATAACGGGCATGCTATGTTTCGTCAAGATTAATGTAAAGCAAAAAGATCATCCTAATGATTAAATCCACGGGGATCTTCACATAAAGACCACTTCGGCAAGGGCCACCGATCAAGATCTTTATCCCCTTCATCAAAAGGGATATATCTAGATGGAAGAATTGCGTCGAGAAATTGGTGAAGTAGTGGTTTGGACGAACCTGTTTTGCCAGGACTCCATGGATCTCATGTGCAATATGTGCCACTTAGCACAATTTTTACACGCCTCCTTGCATTCACTTCGGCCGCTCAATGGAAGCACTTCTTTATGTTTGATCCGGGTTCATTACCGTCTACTCAAGGATAATTTCTCCATCATTAACATGGGCCAGAGATGATTACTTAAAGCTCATACTTATTAGATTTGTATGCGATTTGCACTTGTTCTTGGAAACTGCCCTTTTACTCCGGCAGAAGAAATAATGTGGCCCAAAGAATTTCAAAGTGAGATGCTGGGATTGCGATAAAGCAATTGCTGTAATTATTTTGCTCAAATGCCGGTTTTTTCCGTTTTACGCAACGTTGTAAATAAAATTCGAATTTTCATATTTATTTCGAATTTGGATTTTATGAATTTTAAGATTACTTTTAAGATCCTATTCAATACGCATGCAACGAAATTCACACGTTTCAAATGTTATCTTTAACACTCTAGTAGTCGCGTCTTCTCATGGCACAAAAGTAGTTGCGTATCATCTATGAGATGCCCCTTCTAATTGATGCATAATACTGAATATCTACCTCTAAACTTAAAAGAAATAGGTAAATATACTATTATGCAAAAATATACTTCTATAAAAATATGTTTAATAAAAGTTTAAACATGCCGAGCCGAGTCACACATAAAACTGTTGTCTTAGCATCTCCTAGATCACGAGCGACCAAGGCCTGTTTAAGAAATTGAAGCAAGGGAAGCCCGCCTTGCTCCCCATTGCTCTCAAATAGACATTGGAAGATCAAATCAAACTTTTGCATGTGCTAAAATCCTTTAAAATAAAACTCATTATAAATAATATAACAAAATATATTAATAAATAATGAGTATTCCTAATTTTCTGTATCTTTTGAGGGTTTTTCCAATATTTGAACAAATTAACACAATTGGCAAGTTTCTGTTACTAAAATTTGTAATGGAATTTCTTTTAAGGTAAATTTAGTAGTAAACTATATTAGGGGTATTAAATATTTATATAAAATGTGTGCGATTTGGGGACCTTCAAAAATGTGAAGTGTAAGCCTGGGCTTTACGGGCCTATTCGGAAATCAGGCCCTGCGAGCGACTACGGGAGTGTTAAAATATCATGCTCCACCTCTTACTACTAAGTAGTTGATAATCTGACTTTATATAAAATTGTTGTTGCTTCTTATCAAAATTGTCGAAGTTCATTGCTTAAGGTATTTCTATTAAGTGCTATTGTAATTGCGTCTACCATTTAGTAATAAATTTAGACTCAAATTATTTTCATTTTACATGTTACATAATATTGCTATTTAAAAAATGCGCAGATTAAACAAAATACGGAATTAACTATAAACTAGAAATTTGCTTTAATTGCATATATAAGCGTAAAAAATCAATTGCTTATAATCTTAATCGATGTAAAATTGTAATCGTAAATAAAATCGTAATAACCCCTAGCAGCAATAATTCAAAATGGTTGTAATATATTAGTACATACGTAAACTAGATGTATGTAGATGGATAAATCTGTCTACTAATCCAATATGCCTAATTTCTTTGGATTAAAGGGGCATCATTTTCCAATTAATACATAGCCCTTTTTAGGCATGTATTGCCTGCCTTCAAAAGCCAAAAAAGAATACTTCAAATAAAGTTATGTTGGCAGTTTAAATATTTAAATTTGATATTCAATTTATATAAAAGTAAACCACATCCCAAATTAAAACAATTTAATTCTCATTTATTTTAAGCATTCGTTTAACAGATTTTAAATTTAATTAAAAGAATAATAGTTTTTAGAGATAGTTTGTTTTCACTAAGAAAATATTTTGGGTCGTAGAGAGATAATTTATAATTGTAACTCATTCTCTAAAAATTTAGAGACAATTACACTATTTAAATTTTAATGGTATTTTAATTTAAATTTTATTGGATATTGCATTTACTATTTAAAAACTACACATCTTTCAAAAATAAATTATCAAACTAAAATATAAAAAAAATCTACATTAAAATACGTTGAATTTGCAAGACTTTTTTCCTTCCCTGTGTAAGCTATATAATCTAAAAACAATGCAAAAAAACTGTTTTATTTCCAACATTTCACTCATAGCGTGAAAGTGAGTAATTTGTTTACACTTAAGTCATTGCTTGAACAATTAGAGTCATAGGGAAGGAAAGATTATCGCACGATCACGAATATCTCACTCTACCACTGTTTTTATTCTTCCAACAGCAAGTAATAGTGCCAGTTTCACGCAGTTAATTAAACCGTTAAACGAAACAGTTTTCCCCTTTTCAAGGCGAGCCATCTTCTAAGTAACGTTTCTGAGAAAATCGGTATACACCTAGATAGAAATGCCTTTTCGGTGATAAAACGGCATTAAAATGCATTAAATTATTAATTGCCTTTCCAATGGACAAAAAGAAATCCAACTTTGATGAAGCGTTTTGAGCGCCGCCATGTTTAAAAAAAAAAGAATTCCCCCGTAATTGTGGTTCACGGCCTTAAGAAAAATGAAAGGAAGTCCGCCCCTTGTTATCTAAACTTTTTCCTGAATACACATTACCAGGACCCGTTACCCTCCCAAACTTAAAAAGATGTGTATAAAGAAAAAAATATCTTGTCCAGATAAAAGCAAAAAACCACACCCTGATATTTGCACGTAACTTGCTCCTTTCGAACATTACGGTTGTGCACTTTGGATCAAGGGTCTTGACAAAAGCAGTCAGTCTAATACCAACAAGAATTATTTTACTTTCTTCATTAGTCTTTTCAAAAAACCCTGTTTCAATAAAAAAAAACTTATCTCGTAAGTAAAGGGCACTAGGTCCATTTTTAAATTGGGTTCTTATTCTTGCCATTTATTTTTTACCGCTTTTTTTAAACACCGTGAACTACGTATTACCGTATATAAATGATAGGGTTCTGCAATCCTTTAGTTATAAAACCCTAAAAAAAACTTTCATTGGAGCGTTTTGGTAAATATTATACTCTGTGTCATAGTGCCTTTTACTTCCGATGGCGCACACACACATCGACCAATTTAGTAAACGATAAAAACACTGAAAACCAAAATTTGCGGTGCTTAAAAAATGTCAATGCTTAGTAAAAAGTGTAAAAATACTTATGATAAGTAAACCAAGTTTTAAAAGGTTATACTTAAAAATAAATGTATTTAAAAATTTAGACTGTTATTGAATTATTTCAAACGTGTTTAAAAATAAATCCATGCCAGAAATCAACTAATGTACTTCGCAAAGTTCTGACAATAATAGAAAATACCAGGATCTATTATAATAAGCAGTTCCGAAAAAAATATTAGCCTTCGCATATTGAAAATATACAATTGTAAAATGAAAATTTAAGGAATTAAAGTCAGCAGCATTAAAACATGCCAAACGGATGAATAAACAAATTTGCTAAAATATACGAGAAATGTGAACTTTTAATACAATTTAAGAATTACAAAAATATATTTTATAATTTAAGTGCTGTGTTGAGACATTTTTCTTGCAGCCTTCTAAAAAAAAAAACCACGGATATTCTTTCCTTTTACGTATTTAGTACTAAAAAGGTGAACATAACGTATACATAACAAGAACCAAATCGGGCCTAGAATCATAGTGAAATTACAAATAGTCATAAAGATGTATGCAAGATAAATAAATTACAAAACTATATAAACTTAAGACGCAAAGAAAGTCTCAATTTCTTTTAATACCAGGTGGTCAGTAGACAATGTTAATGAATTCCCTTATTTAAAATAACAGCGATCCGATACCTCACGGATTGTTTCAGTCAATTAGTAGTCAGAAACAATCTATTACTACCCCTTTATCCTTCCATTTTACATATTTAGCAGTGCAGAGGCCGCCAGAACGTGAACCTGAAAACAACCCGAAATTATTTTTTTCACCCAACCCTAAAAGCTGGAAATTTATGATGGCAAAGGAGATTCTTTCTCCTCCCAAACGCTTTCGAACTTTTTGAGTAAGTTCTCACGCGTTCGAATCGGATGCTCTCGGGTTCTTTTTAGCGACGATTAATTACAGCTCGTTTCTGCACTTCGGCATTGGCATGCCGCCGCTATTGTTTTCCCTACGCAATTGCTTTATCTAATTTATCGACCTGTAAGGCCGAGGGTGAAATCTGACTTGTATGCAGCCGATGCAAGAGATACGCCCATTTCTTTCCAATTGATTCCAACTTAAGATGCAAACTCGCAGGTCAAAGTATCCTAATAGGTGGTCTTTAGTTCCTTTGAGTATTAAGATGCCTTTTTAAGTGATTTTCTATTAATTCTCTTGGACAATGTAATCAATGAATTTAGAAATAACAAACGCAATTTTACTTGCAAGTTGATAGTACCGGAGATACGTCTATTCGCTGTGCTATTCATTCCAACTCAAACTCGTAGGAACTTTTCGGGATTATACAATGGATAGTCATTAGTCCTTAGAAAAGTTTATTTCGAATAAAACGCCTTTAGAAGAAATCTATATGGTCCAGTACGTAAGACTATATTTAAACTACGAAATTACATGTATATTTAGAATTGTTTTGTTTAATGTTCCTTAAATTCCTTTATTCCTTTTAAAGCACTTAAACACTACTTATTTCTGTCTTCAGAACCCTTACGGGAAAAAACAGTCATTACAATGTGGTACATTTACAAACACGCTATATAATTTAATTGGGGTAATTTTAATGGATAAAATGTATTTTAAAAAATTTAGAAAAACTGTAAAAAATATATTAAATGTATTATTTTTTTTTATGTTGTGCCTTTTTGTAATTAAAATACAAAATAATGGATTCGGTTGTATTGTTGTGCGAGCATTATACTTAGCAAGATACTTAACTTGTAATTTCAGTTTGCTAAATATTTTGGTCTTGTTCCAGACGGACGTTAGCAACGCGCGTTTCATCCGCGCGAGTAATCGTGTGTCTGCGCCAATCTTTTAATTTAAAACTTTTGATCGGCCGCTGTAGAAGCACTTAAATAGTTATGCATATGGGAAAAAACACACGTTCTTAACGTAAGTGTAAAATAAGTCTTAGAATCATTGTTTTTATCGTTTACAAAATTTGGTTATCAAACATAACACGTTCTACTTGTAAGTCATGGGTACCCACATTTAATTCAAGTATACAATATTACACGTTCAAATTTATATTCTTGTCTACAATAGTATATACTTTTAATTTTGACTAACATATACAATTTCAACAGACAAGAGTCTTTTTTACACAAGACCAAGTAATAAAGTACTCACACTTTTTTTTTGTTGATTCTTAAAATTAATATGCTTCGTGCGACTACCTTATTAATATAATTCCTCCCGAATCATACAAAATGTCTCAACCGGTGCCTTAATATGAATTATTTTTTAATAAAGCGATACAGCGGTAATGAACGGTCTGGTGACATCGTGTGCAGAATGCATATAATAGAAGAATGGGTAGCGAAGAACGATACAAAGTAAAAGAAGTAGAAAAAACATTTTGTTTTCCTCTTAAATGAAATACCCATTTATCACTCGTAATGAAAACCAGTGGGCTGCGAAGCTCGACGTGAAAGAATGCCTACCTGATTGTTTGTCTTTCCACCGGGGGTTTCGTAGTTTATTTACACTCTAAGATTCATTGAAAATCCATTACGGAAGACACTACAAGAATTCTCTAGCTCGCTTTGAAATCTACCAGTTTGATTTGGGTTGGGTCTTTTGACCACATATCAAATGTGCAAGCTTGTTATTTAAGTTATTCATAAAATACTTTATTACAATTTATGTTGTTTACATCGGAAATAAACTGTAAAAATTTTTGCTGGAAAAAAAAGGTTAGAGTGTTGAAGTTAGAGTGTGTCGCTTCCCACTTACCCAAAAACTTCTAAGTTATTCGAAAAATTTCTATAAGGTTACTATTAATATCTTTACATAATCTCTTGAACAATTAAAACCTTCATTGAAGTAACGATTTTTTTTTAGTTCATTTAGTTTAAGACAAATATTCACTTTAAAGTTGCAAGCTCTAATTTGCTAACCACGGCACCTGATGATGGTTGCGCTACGATATTTTCCATTACATTTAAGCGACAGAACTAAGCCTTAAAGTTAGGTTATTTTAAATTCGTTATTTTTAAAAAAAAAAAATTATAGTTTTATACACTGCTACCACGGTGTCTAAAGGTGAAGAGCGACGAAAAGCGTAAATAAACTTTTCGTTTTATAAATAATGAACAGGTAAAAAAAAAACTGCTTCCTTTCAAAGCTTTTTGGAAGCTATTGCGAAAAAAGTTTCTGCCCTTCATATTATTTACAAGACTTTCTCTTACGCCTGCTTTCTTATTCTGCTGTAACTGACTTAAGACACACCTAAAACTCGTCGTGACAGCTGGCAGGACACTCCAGTAGGCTTTTCTGCGACACAAGTGAAGGGTGGATTTCTCTTTCTTGAAATTTTGTATTACGGTGCCGCCCATGTTTCTTAAAACTTTGAGGTTGTCACGAGGAGTTCTTAGATTGATATTTTTTACCAGGCACTTATTCGAGTGCTATAAGCGAATTTTTATTAGTAAGTTTTTCATTCATTTGAAAACTTTTTTCATAAATTATTTTGTTTTAGAAGCGCCCGATTCTTTATGATGAAGTCATACTTTAAGTTCTTATGGCAAATTTATTTAGTTCAAATCCCTATTAGGTTAAAAACTTTACTTAATAACGAAGTTCAGGTTAAGCTATTGAATATAGACCTGCTAAAAGTTTATTGTGGATAATATGGCCTATGAACAACCAAAACTATTTATTTGGAAAAAAAATTGCTAATCGTTAGTTCAATTTATATTTGCATAGAATATTGTAATAAATATATCGATTCTGTCTTTAAGAGTAATAGCTTTGGAAAGCATAGTTTCTGAAAAAGCATTTAAACATAATAAAATTTTACTTCAAAAACTTGAATTATTTTAATATAAATTTATTTGCAATATTTTGAATTGGTATTCCCTTATTTTAATTTAAAATTAAATTTGAATATATGATGCGACAGAATGTCTACAATTATTAACAAGTTTTAATGTATTTTTAATCACAACAATTAAAGAACCAAAGCTAATTAAAAGTGGGATAGAAATTGAGCAATGCCCTGGCAGCACATATTATTAGATTGGAAGAATACTGGGCTGTATATATTCTTACAATATAATATTCAAATTCTTAAACATCAAATTCTTACACATATTTGAATCTTCTTCAAATAATTCAAAGATAGAAAGAGCAAAAGATATATATATATATATATATATATATGGCTCTTTGCAGCGAAAATATCTGGAAACAACCCGGTTTCATCATAATAAATAATGTGCGTTCTTTAGCCAAAAATAGAATCTTAAGATAACTTTGACTAACTAACTACCGAACCCTTAAGGGGGTCCGATACCTTCGACATTTTTTTCTTTATTTTTATACTTGTACAATCCAATTTTTTTTCTCTTTCTAAATATGCATAAAAAACCATTTTAAGACGCTCAATTTTTTTTTTAAATTGCACATTTATTTTTAAATTAAAATTTTAGTAAATTTTTTAACAATTTTAAAATGCCTACTCCTTTTTTGTTTTTCAATATTTTGAAGCAATTTTTTTTATTTAAGATCTTGAATAATATGTAAATAGATGTATGCATTCAAATTTTGATTCAGATACATCACTTTAAAAAAATAAAATATATTAGAAATTTTGGAAAAAAAATTGACGAAAAAAAATAAAATTCCATTTTAAGCGGTTTTAAAAAAACAAATTATGGTAAAAATAGGAAATCTGAATGCATACATCTATTTAAAATATATTTATCTTGCTATACACACAAACATTATGATTTTAAGTATAATAGTAAAAAAGCCTTAGCATTTTTAGCGTTCATTAAATTTCAAAACCACGAACAGAGATATTTGCTTTTAAAGTTTACATATGATACAACTATGTTATAGGAACACATCATTAAAACATTCATAACTAAAAAAGTAATAGGAATTGTTTGAAGCAGTTTTTTGTGAGTTATTAAGATAAGTTTGAATATTATTTTTTAAATATAAAAAAAAATGACTTTTTTTGCGAATTTTGGGTATTGGACCCCCTTAATGATGATAATGACTAAAATATTTCTTCATGCTTATTAGTTATTTACCATTTGTATCAATGTCTTAGTTTCCTAAATAAGCTTTAAGCTAAATTTAAAAAAAATATGTATAAATTGAAGTTATGCATATATGTATAACTTTAGTACAGTTAATTTTCATTACAATTATAACGAATGTGTGACGCAATTTTATTTTAATTAGGACAAATTAAAAATATAGGAGCTGTGGGTAAAATGTTATCAATAAATAATTTGAATATGTAGTTGGTAGTCATTCATAAAGCGTGTTTTGAATTCCTAACATCGTTTTCTCATCGTTTTTTTTTTTTTGCAACAGGTTGTCAACAAGTGACGACGATTCAGCCAAGAACTGGGTCCAGTGAACGATCTGAATCAATTCTGAATCACGGTCTTCATCTGCCACCCCAAATTATCCATCACCAACAACTGTTCCTTCAAGTCTTGGATCTCACGGATTGTCATGCTTTGGAAGATCCAGGTCTGAAGACCATTGTTCGCAACTCACCACAGATTTCCCATCTGTATCTTCGCCGGTGTGTCCAGATAACGGACGTTGGAGTGAAAGCGATTGCCAGTTTTTGTATGATGCTCAAGGAACTCAGGTAGAATTGAAATCACTTAAGTTTGATTGCGGCTAATGATTGTAACTGAATAAATTATTTTCACTTTTAAAGATTTACAGGTAAAACCAAATATTTCTCGCGGGTTGTCGTCAAAATCTATCGACTAGTAAACATAAAAGAAGATAAAGTAAGATCTCATTTATAATGAGAAAACTTGCGTCAAAGATGACAGTATGAAAAATCTTAGAATAAAATTTATTATTTTAATAAAGGTACGAGTTTATTTTTTTACAAAAAATAATGGATTCGATTAAAGTTGGCATTTAAAAAACATTAAATTACTTTTTTTCTGGCATATTTTATTAGTTATAAATGACGATTTTATGTTCAAATGGTAACCAAAATAAGCAGTGTATACAATTAGTAATGTATCACTCTTTATGATAACATATAAAACTATTTTTGTCTACTTAAAGTCATCAAATTGACTGTGGTTTAACTTCCTTTTAAAAAATAACTTTGTAAATCCTTAGTTATACGAGAGAGCCGTAGAGATACGCTTACTTCAGATTTAATTCACTGGGTATATAAATAATTCATGACTAAATTATTTATATACTGTATTTATGAATAAATAAAGTAAATAAATTTTAATTCATTACGCAACAAAGTATTTTTCCACAACATCACACGTTCCTAAAACGAAATTCTTCACATTTACATTTTCTCCAATAGCTGTTTTTAATTAAAGCATTTTTTTTTTTCACATTTAGAATTGCATTATTCGTAGATATGTAAAAAAAATACGCAACCTTCAATCGGGAAATCTATTTGAATAAATCCTCTAATTATGTTTTGCCAAAAAATAGTAGTTGGATAGTTACTACTTTTATCTCTTGTATTTTTGTGTCGAATAGTTAACGTACTAACCATTATCATTATTTTTAGAAGTGTTTTTTATTTTAATATTGTTACGGCTAAGTTATCGTTATTTATAACCCTACATTATGCATATTTCCAATAACCGGTATTTTCGTTAAAACAAAAGGATTAATCAATTTCATTATGTCCATAACATACATTTTATCAGTTGCTCAAAGAATATTGGTCTCGCTAAAACATTAAAAGTAATATTTTTTGTTCCACTTTTAGATTTCATTAAATTTTAACGGAATTACAATTCGTATTTGAGTAATTGACTTCAAATTAAAAAAAACATAAAATAAAGTATGAATATGGTTTTAAAAAATATTTAAATATTGCAGTAAAACTCAATGTCATAGCAAATTAGCTATCCAAATGAAAAAGTTTAAACCAAATTAGTGTATCCCATGAAAGTTTTTGTTCAAACTAGTTTGTACTAAAAATCTGGCATTCGACCTGTTGCTACGAACAGCAAATTTTATAACCATAGTTAGAAAACTATTCAAGGTTTTTTTTTTACTTTGAATTGAGTTAAATCACGACTATATTCTTAACTTTCAAGAAAAATTCACCTCTGGTACAAATCTTGTAGTTTCTGATATAGCCATTCTATTTCACAGTGAATAACTCACGTGTATACTTCCTCTGACGAAGCTAAACGACTTAAGTCGTCCATGGATTTTCATTTTTTTGTAGTAATGTACATTAACTTTAAATTCAGAAAAATATTCGATGTTGAAATATTTTTCATATCTAAAGTGTTGGAGTGGTTATTAGAAGCTATATCTATTAAAATAATAAAAAAATAAAATTATATATAATATAACTAAGCAATCTTTCAAAGAACCTCCGAATTATTTTAACATATAATTTTATTTATTTCTTATTTCATCAACAGTGGACAATAAACTAAAGCATGTATTTTTAATTTCAGCATTAGTGACTGCGTCCTAGTGACAGACTTCGGAATTTATGAACTCGCCAAACTTGGCTCCAATTTGAGGTACCTCAGTGTAGCAAAGTGCGACCAGATTTCCGACGCTGGCATAAAGCAGATTGCGCGACATTGCTACAAGCTTCGATACCTAAACGTTCGTGGCTGTGAGGCAGTTTCTGATCACAGTATGGAACTCTTGTCCAGAAGTTGCTCAAGACTACGAGCCCTCGATATTGGAAAATGTGATGTCACAGACAATGGGTTGCGGCTCCTCTCTGAGCACTGTCCAAACTTGAAGAAGCTTAGTGTGAAATCGTGTGATCTTATAACTGACCAGGGCATACAGGCCATTGCTTTCTACTGCAGAGGCCTTCAACAGTTAAATATTCAGGATTGCAATATTTCAATGGATGGTTACCGGACAGTTAAGAAATTTTGTAAACGTTGCATTATCGAGCATACTAACCCTGGATTTTATTGAAATAACTGTGATAACTATGTGTGCTAAGAAAAGGTTTATATGCAATTTTGATTTTTCAAAGAAATAATCTACAAGTTTGTTTGGTTTGGCTTATATGGTCAACGACTATAAGTTTTATTGGTTTCATAATTAAATCCAAATTTTGTTAGTGTGACTCCTAGTTATTTACTACCTTTCACGAAGTATAGGTATAAGAAGTTGAGACATTATGGAAATTACCTTATGAATCTCACAGGTACAACAGCAGCAATAACGTATGTTTTTTTGAAGACAGTAATCGAGTATTAAGTAATATCCAAATATATTATCTTAAATTAAATATCAGTGGTGGAAAGTTCGACAAATTTATATGCAGGTCTGCAATTGTAAAAGTGGTAATGACATTAAATTCTACATGATCGAAATATGTAAAATTTAATTACTGTCCTAAAACAAATTCTAATTAATTATTAATATTAAATAAGTTGACATACAAAGTTTGGTTAAAATCGTACATGAAAATATATCGAAATGTAGTATTATTTAGATTTAAGTAAACATACATCATGTTATTTAATCTAATTTCTTAAAAACAACATTTGTTTTCTTAAAATTCACGGTAATATTTTTTACATGTCCGATAAGGCTTTAGCCGATTATTTCGTTGCTAATAACCATTGTGCAGCTCTACTAAGACGTTAAATCAACCAACCAACAAACCGATTATTATAGTAAAAGTTTATTTTTGAAAGAAATGATAAAATTCTAAACTTTAGTTAATATTCGGCACAATAACCGAAAGTTTAAGAAAGAATTTCTTTATTATATTATATTTTTGATCAATTATTAGATATTAATTTTTTTAAAGTTTGGGGTTCAGAATTAAAATATTTTTTTAAAGTGACTTATTACACGTTGTAATATTTTAGTACGCAACCTTATGTAATTGCAATCTCTTTCCTGCATTCCAAATACATTTTAATGTAAAGTCATTATTTTAAATATCATATTTGAATTATAACACTTTCTTTAATTATTGAAGAGTTTAAAAATTGTATTTATTCAGCATACACATAAATTTATTGAACTGCAGAAATAACATGCCTGTAAAAAAATTTCAATTTTATTTTAAACTTAAAATTTTTTCAGGAAATATAAATTTTAAGAAACTAGTCTTGGTCTACCCCATGCTTTGTTTTCTGCTTAAAATGTATAAGTGTACATATGCTAGTTTGTACAAATTAAGGCATTTTGTTCCTTTATTTTTAGGGTAACGAAAAGAAAATGTAAATGGTTTTACGTGACAACTTTTTTTTTGTAAAATAGGATGAATCTTATACAGAAATATATATATAAATATGAATATATAAATATAAATAATTTTGTACACAGTAATTACATGATTGTACAAATTTTATACTGTAATTATTGTAAAATTGTGTTCGTCTCACTAAAACTATTAAAAATTATATATATTGTTCTATTTCTTTTTATAATTTTTTCTTTACATTTTCAAAAAAAAATCGCTAACTAGTTGCCAATTATATTTTCTTTTCATATTTAGTCTGAACAGTGCATCAGAAGAAAATAAGTCCATTACAAACTGAAATAGGTGTAAGTAATAAATGTGATTGAGTCCTATTATTACTTCAAAAATTATTAACTATGTCAGATATCTGAAGTTTAATAACGTTAAGTTTTTAAATATTACTTTTCTTTGTGAACGCACTTTCGGTACAATTTAACAAGTAGAAAACCGGGATTAGATTGTGTACATCCATCGCATTTAAAAATCTTTATGTATTGTAATTTATTTAATTTTGATGAGTTGGAATTTATCCTTATATATCTAGAGAGGTTTGGTTTGGTTTGGTTGTGTTAATTAACGTCGTACTAGAGCTGCACAGTGGGCTATTGGCGACGGTTCGGGGTCAATCTCGAAGGAAAGACCCGGGAACACATTCACACACACATTCATACATGCACCTCGTTATTTTAGAACCATGGTCAGATGACGAGGAAACACCTAAACTGGCACCCAACGCCTTCAATAGACATCGTGACTTTGGACCCCGATCAGATTTATCGTGCACCAGTCCCGTATACACGACAGTATAATTTGTTGGATATTCTGGACGACTTTCTAGTATTTTTGTAGTGAAGCTGGCAATCCTCCGATCGCAAGATCACTACTTTTTTACTTTTCTATGTCAAGTCCATTTCCCGGATTCGAACCACCAATCCTCTGATTAGTAGCTGAACGCCTTACCAACTATATATATCTAGGGAGAGTTGCAAATAGATGATAGGTTTGTGGGAAAACGGTTTAATACCAAGGTTGGTTGGTTGGTTGAATGAATCAACGTCTCGCTAGATCTACACTATGGGCCATGGCAACTTTGTACCAATATAATTTATATATACATTAGAACTCCAATTATACGGATCAATTGTGATCAGATAGATTCCATCCGGATCATCTAATATCCGTATAATTGGATAATTCACGAAAAATAAAATAAAAAAAACGAATTTTGTTTTTGTATGCAATATAATTTAAGGACTATTAAAAACAATATCATTCACCGATAAAACATTTTTAAAACGTGGATTTTGCCGATTTTTTTTTCTCAAAGCGATCTGGATAATTGGCTATCCGCTTTGATTGATCCTGAAAACTGGAGTTCGAATAATTGGAGTTCTACTGTAGTTGTAGAATAAACATTGAGAGAATTACGGAAATTTAATGTTAATAAAATAGCATACAAAAAAGCATATCGTCTACAAATTATAGATTCATAATAAACATTTTCAGAGAAAAACTCTTGAAATAAAACACTTTAAAAGAATCAAACGTTTCTGATAGTTTACTATTTTCAACCTGATTCGTACAGGGATGCCAATTTACACGATATCGCAATTGTTTCTACTACAGCTAATGTAAATGTAGTAATCTGTATTTAAACATCCCATTTGATGCATTACAGTTATAAGAACCAAGATTTTAATTTTCGACGTTAAAATATTAATATTTAACATAACTGGCTTCAACCCTTTCAGCCCCAACTTTTTATCGTAGTCAATAATGTATTTTTTATTTTAAATTGTTTTCTAAGCATCTAAAGGAGACCTATTTTTTTTATAAAGAATTTTCGGGTCACTCATTAAGAAAATAAAAAGTTGTTTCAACCAAAAAAACAGTCAAATATTGGCAGATTTTAACAAAAATCACAACAAAACTGATATCTCTACATAATTCTGCTCCAGTTGCTTTTAAACAACATTTGAATAATGAGTCCTAACCATCAAGTTTTAAAAGAATGTTGGTGTTTTTTCCACACCTAATGACTTCTTCAGAGGTTCACCAATTGTATAAGAATTAAATATCATGTTACAAATATAAGAAGGTGTACTTACTCTGCAGAAGAGGTTCGGTCGAGTTGAAATGATGAAAGTGACTTTTGAATTTTTCACTATTATTTACAAATTACCAAATATCGAAGAAGCAGAGTTGTGTATTAAGCAAATCCCTCTAAGTACAATGAATACACTAAACTAAGAATACACTGTTAAAAATTATTACGACCTTGCACCAAACTTTGGTACCCATTTAGCTGCAACCAACATTTGGTGCTTAGTTTCGCCATGTTACGGTGCTACAACGGATGGTTTAGTGGTGAAACGTTGCACCAAAACTCATAACGTTACATAAAACTCAAAATTTGTGTTTTCTTAGTATTGTAGTAGTTGTATTTTTGTAACGAAGCTGGAAATCCTCCGTTCGCAAATGACAACTTGTCACCGATCGGGCTCGAACTAGGAATACTCTGATTCATAGCTGAACGCCTTTATCAACGGAGACCCATGTTCATCGTTGTCTTTCTTGGAGGTACTCGATGTAGCGACAGCGAAAATTTTGCATGCAATTAAAGAGGTTAAACCAATTATCGGTGAAAGCTCCGCTTTTTTTTTTTTTTTTTATATATATATATTTTTTTTTATAAAGGATTTTTGGTTCAACCTAGATTCCACCATAATATGGTGTAGACCTCTGTTTTGGACCAAGATATGGTACATCTTTGAACTGAAATTTTTAACAGTGTAAGTATAATAAGGTAAGGTATAATAGTTTCAATTAAGCATTGCTCTTTAAAGCGAAATTGAGCAAGAAAGGGTTAATTTGAAAATGAAATGTATGAATTTTATAGCTAAGAGCTCGAAGCTAATGTACATCTTTGTAATTCAATTTTTTATCTACAGAGACAGTTTAAAAAGTTTAAACATTGCATTTTATCAACAGTAATAATAAATTTTCGAACTCCCAACTCCATTTTAGGATTTCATACCTTATAGAAGGAAAAAAATTCGATTTACATTGTTTATCTATCTAAAACACAAATAAATAAATAGCGTAACCACCTTTTTTTAAACATTCTTTGTCATTCACACTTAATTTGCTCCTAGGGAACCGTGAACAGTCCGTACTTTGTAGTTCAAGGCTTGTGAATTAGTTGCGCTTCACACTAGAAGGTATTGTTTTCTTTGCGAGTAATGCATAAGTGACCAGACAAACAAACGCACGGTTTTAGAGAAGGGTTTAACCTAGATAAACAGAAATTCCAGAGATGCTAAGTACACATAATTAATTTTCAAAGTTCATTTTTAGCGAAATATCAATGAAATTTTGTAAGGGGGAAGTGCAGACACGGGCAAGTGTGGCCACGGCTTGTTATTTTTTGAAAAAATTATATTTCTCATAAAAAGAACTACTAGGTATACAATATTGGAATCTAACCAAATGAAAAAGTTTGGAAAACATATGTCAACCACGTGCAAATCAGATTTAAACACATTAATATTGTAAACTAAAACAATTTTTTTAAAAATTCATGCTAAATTTTACTCATTTTTCCAATCTCCCCGATTTTGCTTACGAAAATGATCGTATCTCCCAACGGTACGAGATAAAAAAAAAATACAAAACAAAATCTAGCAGAATCAGTACAACCACAGGTATAAAATAATTATTATTTGTGTGAAATCTATGGGGGTTTGAGGAGCGTGGTTGCACTTGCCTCAGGAAAACGGGGCAAGTGCAACCATCGGACAATGAAAAATAATTTAAAAAAAAAAATCCATGATCGATTATATAAAAAATATAATTGCAAGTTCTTATAGCTAAATACCCACAAATGATGTGTACTGAGATTTGTTTCTATATTCCTTATAGTTATCTCACCATAACAGTTTTGAAAATGAAAAAAAAAATGAAATATTGAATAAAAAATAAATACTGACCTAGGCAAAAAATATAATTGTGTTATGATATTTAAAGAAGTGATGGAATGTGATCATTAGAGTATTTTATTCGTGGAATGAGCCGGAGTTCATTAAAAAAGAATTCCAGTATATGTTTATACACGGAAAGATAGCAACTAAATTTAAAACTTTGGAAAAGACATGGAATGAAGTAACCCTCATAAAAGATATTTCACCTTGAAGCCAAAATATAATTCTAAATTACAACTGCGACATAGAAAACTTAAACAGGAAGGATGAAAGATCAGCAGTTCAATACAAATAAAATTATACCAAGAAGCCTTAGCTTACAAGAAGTACTGGAATATCTAGAGTTTTCCGAAGACGCAAGCAGCCGGAAGAGCAGGCCCGAAAACAAAGCCCTTGCATAAATAAGCATTCACATTATGAATTGAATAAGTACTATAAACATTGGGTATAGTAAACACTTTTAGCTATTAAGATATTAACCAGCAATCTTCAAAGAGTATAAGATGCGTAAATTAAATGACATAGTCGTAAAAATTAAGCCAAGCGGAAGAAATATAAAATGCTATATAGCTTGTGCTAATACTGAGAATGCTATCATTGTTTTTTATTTTCAAAAATTACAAAGTTCATATATGTTTTTAATTTTGCGAGCTTGTTTGAATCTCCGTAAATGGTAGAATCTGTTCCACTAGCTCAGAACAAACAAATCGGCTTTTCTTGCTACCATTGCAGAGCGCCATATTGTCCCAAAATAAAGCAAAACTTAAGCCAATAGAGAGAGAGAAAAAAAATTATATAATATTTAATGTTTGAGAATAGCTTATATTCGTTATGCATCAATGGGCAATGAGCGCACTGATAAATATTTTAAAACTTTATCGAAAACCACTCGACCAATTTTTAGGAAATAGAAATCTAAAATATAAATAAAATATAATAGCGCATAAAAACATCTTCAACATTTGACAGGCTATAGTCTATTGTATAACCAACTTTCTTTCTTTGCATTCTTCCAAAGGTTAGCAGGTAGCAAAGCATAACAGGTAATACGATTCTTTCCATTCTTATTCTGTTCATATTTTTGTTGAAACCGATTTTTTCCCTTGCATCTTCTATTTATATTATTTGCAACATAACAATGGAAACAATCGCACTTCAACGTTAAACGTATTGAAATATATGTATGAAACAAGAACGATATTGATTTTTAGAAATATACAAATACGCCTTTCAACAACTCGAACACACTCGTCTATGCCATGTTACTATATCTTTTAAGAACAGACAACCGAATGCTTTTAGATTAACAGTGTTCCCTGAATAGTTACTGAAATGTTTTTGTGTCTACCCTAGACCCTACGTGCCCATACAAAGTAGAGATGGGGACCTACATGACTCCTATCTGGTTTTTGCGTTGCCATATTGTGATCTTTATACAACCCGTAGTGACATGGATGAGCAGAATGGGATTTCTGTAACCAAACTAACACAACTACAACGTCAAATTTCAGCTACGATCATCTTGCGATATTATTGGAATTGATAACTATTGTATGATAGATATCTTTAAATAAAATAAAAATATATATACTACACGAAACGACGACTTATTGTTGAAGCGAAAAATATCCATGTGTTAGCTGGATTTTGAACCAAATGCCTTCCTAACTATATATCACTCGAGCTATAGTTACAGGTATTTCACAAATATGTCGCATTATAACTTGTTTTTTGAAGAAAAAAGCTATTGGGCATCACAAAAAATTTGAGTACTACCATAATACAAAACCACTACAATGGGACGTTTATGACATCCTACTGCACCTAGAAGTTAGTGTGTCATCGACTTTTATGACACAAACTACGTTTCAACGAAGTAAATTAGTCTTTCATACTCGAGCACGTCATTATAGGTAAAACAACAATCTTTAGTGTAAACAGTACATATTAAATACATGCCATTGTAGTTTAAACAGAAAATATATAAATGTTTGCTTTACTTAATTTCTTTTGCTCATGAAATGTCATTGACATATTATGGTATTGACCCCAAACTATCACTAAAGGCTTTCAATACATCTCTACATTTCAAATAAAACAAATTTACTTTATGAATTATTTTCAATAATAAAACAAAACATATAATATGCACCTATTCCATTTAGGAAAAGTCTAAATCTGAAGCGAAACAATGCTTTCCTGTTCTACGACACGCCTTTTGCAACACAATAAACCGTTTCAATCTCTGATGTTACCGGCTCCATTTACTTGTAATAAGAGAATGCTTAACGGTCCCGCCTTCCCATTCATTATCACTTCAGGATGATGCAATTTAGAATGTGAACCATTTAAAAATTAATGAGGGGAATATATCTTATATCAGGAGTTATGGGGACGTCGGCTTCGGAAGTTTCGAAGGGGATGAACAAGAACAACTTTTTTCAATTACTGGGGTCAAGTTCTGCTAGTGCAAATAAAAATTTACTAGAGATCGGTTTCACGAAGTTAATTAAAACTGAGGAAATCAAAATCACTTGAGCAGTGCTCAGGCGTTCCGTCACAGAATTTTCGGAAACAATCTCTGAGCAAGCGTGTGATGACCATCTAATCAATGCTGCGATAATGTATCATCAAATAGCTAAAGGATAATTTATGTCATTAATAAATTTTCGAGTTCAGAGTTCTCACCTGTACCCTTCAGTATAGCGCTCTATCAGAATTTATCCACTTCAAGGAGGACAGCAGCATAGGTGGTCCCTATTATAAAAAAAAATCTTTTATTTATCCAAGAAAAAGGCATATTTTCAAAAACTAATCAACGCTTATCTTCTGAATCTATAACGGGAATGGGAATGGTTAAAACTGTTTAACATATACTTCGATCTCATGCGAAGGTTTTTTCAGGTTCAAATCGTTTTTTTTAATTAAAATTTGCTATTGAAAATTTTTATGCTAACTATACTTAATTTTTTAACCGGTATTTAGGAGATGAACATTTTACTACATCAATAAAATTGTGTTATGTTGGATGACACGCCATAAATAAAAGAGTAAAGTAAAATTAATACTTTTTATTAAGTTCCTTAAAAGTTAAGTATACCAGTATTATTACCTTAAAAGGATTTCTTAAATTTCTTTAAGTCAGTCATCAGATGGAAGAACTATTTTTGTCAACATATATAAATTTACCGAAAACTTTTACTAACCGTTTCCTCCCTTCAAAACTACATAATTTATTTTCGATTACCTTCTTCCATGTCCTCAGACCGAATTAAAGAGATAATATCGTTATTTGTCGAATATTATATACCGTTTAATATTATTTTTGAACGAAAATATTTGTCATTTAAACAATTTAGTTCAACAAAAAACATAAAGCCATCTTTTCATTGACAGTCTTTGTAAAAATCATAGGCACATTCCTAGATATATAGGTGCTAATTAATTTCAGTTGCATGATACAATTATCACAAACCTTTTGACATAGAAGTTATCCCAAAACGTTTTTATCAAACCAATTCTTCTACATCTTTATCAAGCGTTGGCCATACTCTCTTGTTGAATGCGTAGTTTTTCAGAAACAGGGTTTAACTGCATTTATTTAAAAGCTTCTTACAAATAAATTCTTGTTAAAAACTTGCATACTGTCACTAGCAAAGTTTAGAAACTGTCTTATTGTGAAATTCTTATTAACGTTCTTCTTTTCCACCAAAGCAGAGTCAAAAATGTAGTCGCACACAAAAAATCATGTATATTTTCTTTCGAACCCAAACAGACGTTATAAGTCACAAGATTTGTTATATATTAATGTCAGAAAAAGTCAGCAGTGCTGAATTTTTAGCCACTGTACACGATGTTAATGTGTTATACGGCCAAGGAGAGAGAGAAGCGTGAAATAGACATTTTTGTACAGATCAGCTAATAAGAATATTGCGATCTATCACCAGGGGAAAATGGAACACATTTTAGCATCCTTTAAATCTAATTTATATTTAACTTCCTAATCCACGCAGAAAAAAAAGTTGGTTGGTTGGGGTTTTTTGGCACAAGGGCCAAAAATGGCCAAGCTGCGCGCAGAAAAAAAAAGAGTTTTTTTGTTGTTGTTTTTTTTGACATTTTAGGACATACGACAAAAATACCAAATTTACAACCCAAGACATTTTAGGACAAAACGAGACAGCTACACTTTTCTGATTTTTACATTTTAATTTATTCCTATAAAGAGAAAAAATCCTCTATCGGTTGGTGAAAAAACTAAACAGCTCTAATCAACTTCTAAAGGAAATATAAAAGAAAAGGAGCTGTACTTTCGTATTATACGATGCAAGAAACGCGCAGTGTTTTTCATCCTTTCTGAATAATTTTGAAAACTGGAGCTGTTTGGCTCTTACACTCACGTCTTCAATTGATACCTGCTCAATCTATCTACAATTCATTTGGTGAATTAAAACGTAAAAAATAGCGTTCTTTTGATAACTTTTTTCATTTCTGAATACCTTCGAATTGTAAAAATTCACTAAATGTGACCTGCTACGACTTCCGCGAAACGCTTTCAATACCTTTGCATCTGATATATATATATATATATATATATATATATATATATATATATATGCTTATCTTTCAATACTTTCTAGTTCATCATGATTTGTATAGTACTAATAAACAAAATTGCTTTTAATTTTTACAAATTTTTTTTAAAAAGGTTTTTCTATTTTTTTTACCAATTTGGAGTTGGGGACTTGTCTTTTTGTGCAATGACAATGTATATTTGAAAGAAAAAATCTGGGTTTTTATGTTGGGCTAGAAATTATTTAAGTATTTGCTGTCAGTTACAATTTTTGTATGAATTTTTTTAAATTTATGTATGTACATTTAACTCTTACCTCCAAAATACTACACTTCTACACCATTTTTTTTCCGGAAGATTATCAATTTCGTATTTAAAAATATTTTAAAAGAGTCATTTAGTGTACTTTTTAATGTGCGAATTAGATTAACATGCTTAAACAAGGTAGTACGTTTTTCACTAATTTGTAACCCTCTTTAAAGCCTAAAGTTTGTAAGTTTGTGTGATAAAGTTAAGGGGGTCCGATACCCAAAATTCATAAAAAAAGTCTTTTTTTTTTATATTTAAAAAATAATATTCAAACTTATCTTAATAACTCACAAAAAACTGCTTCAAAAAATTCCTATTACTTTTTTAGTTATGAATGTTTTAATGATGTGTTCCTATAACATAGTTGTATCATATGTAAACTTTAAAAGCAAATATCTCTGTTCGTGGTTTTGAAATTTAATGAACACTAAAAATGCTAAGGCTTTTTTACTATTATACTTAAAATCATAATTTTTGTATGTATAGCAAGATAAATATATTTTAAATAGATGTATGCATTCAGATTTCCTATTTTTACCATAATTTGTTTTTTAAAACCACTTAAAATGGAATTTTATTTTTTTTCGTCAATTTTTTTTCTCCAAAATTTCTAATATATTTTATTTTTTTAAAGTGATGTATCTGAATCAAAATTTGAATGCATACATCTATTTACATTATTATTCAAGATCTTAAATAAAAAAAGTTGCTTCAAAATATTGAAAAACAAAAAGGAGTAGGAATTTTAAAATTGTTAAAAAATTTACTAAAATTTTAATTTAAAAATAAATGTGCAATTAAAAAAAAATTGAGCGTCTTAAAATGGTTTTTTATGCATATTTAGAAAGAGAAAAAAAATTGGATTGTACAAGTATAAAAATAAAGAAAAAAATGTCGAAGGTATCGGACCCCCTTAAGGAATTTCACATAACTTAGTTTTAATATGAATGTACTTATATGGGCTTATTCATGCATAATACTAACAATGTTTGTACACTTACGAATTTCAATGAAATACTGCTCTATTCATTACTAAAAAATATTTCAGAATAGGAATTTAATAAGATATATATAAATTTACCAATTTTTTTTTTCGTTTTAACGTCGTGTCTTCGTACTCTAACCTCCAGTTCTCTCAAAATGTGTTTAATTGGGTTTAAATCCGGCGACTGAGGCGGTGTTTTCAAAACTTGTGGACAATTATAGAGGCAATAGAAAGGCGAATGTAGAGAGCCGTGTGCTAAGGATCGTCATCTTGATAAGAAACAAAGTTGATTCCAATACCCAATTTTGAGCTTATAATTTAAAAATTTTAAATAAAGATACTGATTCGCTATCATGAAATACTAAATCACCTAGTTCTGATGCTGAAATGCACCCCTACAAAAAGACATTTCCAAAACATGCTTTACTATTTCAACTAATGGTTAGGGTTTCCTTCGCAAATCCCATAAGCTTTCTATTTTTCGCGTTCACAAATATTTTTCTTAAGGCAGAACGCCCATCCAGCTGATCTGAGCACTTGTCGTACAGCTTCAGATGAAATTGAAGTAGAACAATTTTCAGTAAATTCTGTAAACATTTTTACAACACTCAAAAACGTGGATTTTTCATAAATTTTCTAACTATAAATCTCTGATCACGTTGAGTTAACTTTGCATGACAACCTTTTCTTACCTTGTTTTTTATTCAATTTTCTTCTTCAAAACGTTTTCTCAGATACTGCACGTTGAATGGGACACATTTAGCGATACTCCCAACAGATTTACCACTATTATAATGAAAAATAATCAATATTCGAATGCTATTCTTTGTTTCCCTACGACTATGATCCATTTTTAAATAATAAATAGAATATTACGCAGTAAGCAAGGAAAATTAAAGCCAGACGAATTTTAAATCGCGACAGACGATAATTTTATTTATTAGATAACGTTTCGGTGTGCGAAATTGTCCACTGAGCTAAAATAATATAAACACCGGAGCAAGAACTCCCATTGAGCGACAATGTGCCGAGCGGATGCATACTATTCGGAAGAGAAGGTTGAGTAAACATTCTACCTCGGCTATGCGGGAATTTCACGTAACGTCACAGAAAGGTTTAAAACTTTTTTTTGTCTGTTCCTTTTGTCTTTTTTTCTTGTAAATAACAAAGTAACTATGGGAAAATATTAAATGTGTAAACATTTCATGTATTTTTGAAAGCCAGAAATGTGTTTTTAAATCTGCGCAAGCCCATGCAAAAGTATTATTTTTTCTACCTTCGCTCAAAAAAGTGAAAAGTGGTCGCAAACACTTAGTCTTCACTTCATAGTATTTTATTTTAGCTCAGTGGTGTACAATTACTTTTAGGGTGTTTTCCCCCCCTGTTTCCTTGCATTTCTATTGTTATAAAAAGAAAATTCAATATTTAAAAAAAAAGTTAGATTTTTTTCAAAATGACTTGCAGATTATATAAAATAAAGTTAGACTTTATATTCGAATTCAGTTCCAGACAACAGAGCTTTTACAACAAATTTTTAAAATGTACACTTTTGGGAACCACTGTATACTTGTAAAATCGCAACAAGTTGATAAGAATGTTTTACATTATTAGATAAAAGCACGTTACAAAAAAAATCCTGGTCTTGGTATACATTTTAAAATAATGTATAAATTTAAGGATTTATAATTAAAAATACATTTTTTAATACTTTCAACTATCTATAACAGTAGGGGTGTAGTAGGCCGATACGGCGTACATGTACCTTTTGAGAGCCCTTTCGGTGTACCGGAACTTTATGGCCATCATTATTAAATTTTTATTTTATAAATCAACTTCTATCCAGAAAAATATAATTTCTAATAGCATGCTGCTGCGGCTGATACTAACATATTTTAAACTGCTATTATGAGAGGTCAATTTGACGGCAACTCGGCCGGGTTACCCACTAACTCCCAACTATTTAGTCATAGTAAAAATATCCTTTTTAAATTGTATTTTTGTATTTGCTAGTTATTTAAATAGTACACCTTATTTTTTTTCAGACTTTTTTGATCACTCATTTAGAAAATTAAAAGCTTCAATGAATGGAGCTTTCTTTAAAACATCCAATTTCCATTTTAAACCACAAGACTTAATCAAAGCTAAAAATTCTTACTTTATTAGTAAAAAAAAGTCAAATATCGGCAGATCTTAACAAACATCACGATACCAAAAAAATATTTCAATGCGAGAATGACTCTTGAATTTTTCAACTGTTATTTCCTAATTAATCTAAAATTTTCGCTATGTGCTAACAGATTGCGCTCTCGACGCTTCCTTTTCACGAATATAGTTACCATGGAAACCACTGGGTCTCATTCTAGATATTTGTAAAGAGTTGTTTTTAGTGCGAGACCACCGGCACCGGGAGCGAAAGAGTTAACATTTTCTCATCCGATTCCAATTTTTTTTACCCTTCAACAGCTGTTTCTACGAATATAGAGGGGATGTGGTGGCATTCTTGCACATGTTAGTCGCGTGATCGATAAATGGCCAACGGGGATAGAATGAGCAGGAATTTTATTGCGGCCGGTACGGTGTACCGGCCATGACGGGAAAGTTTGCGTAATATTTTTTTTTTAGCAATACTAGTACGACAGACATTTAAAGCAAATACCGGTTTCAATTAATATGTGAAAATAACGTAAACAGCATATTTCAGCAGAAGACACGCATGGATTTTAATCATTTGTAGGTACCACCAGTGCCAAATATCGTCGCCTCAGAGCAACTTTTCGGTCTTGCTAATATTACCAAATGTGCCTTTATTTAGTGGAACACTCGGACATTTTTATGTCTTCACATCTGATGTGAAGACATAAAAATGTCGGAGTGTTCCACTAAATAAAGGCACATTTGGTAGTATTAGCAAGACGGAAAACTCATTTTCGTTTTTTTAGATGTATTACTGTTGCTCTGAGGCGACTATATCGCTTGAGTGGGGTGTCAGATTTAAAGAGGCACCAACAAGTCATTATCTGTCAATAGATAAATTATTTTTCACAAATATTTTAAATAAAGAAATATTGAGTATAAAAAGCATTACTTAAATAAAAAAAACAGCAAATACTTTCATATAGAATTTTAAGAGAAAAATAAATCCGATAATATGAAATTGTTGGTTGGTCCCCTTACCAACAATTTAATATTAGAATTATTTTTCTCTTAAAATAGGAAGATATTCCCTAATAATTTCCTCATAAAATTTGATTTTTAATGCGTTTACATAATTCATTTTGACGGTTTTTTAAACAAGCTGTCATCTATGAGCTGACCGTTTGCTGACGAATAGATGTGTGGCGTGTGTGAGCGGGCGGGGGGTGGGGGGGGGGGGAGTCATGCGATAATTAATGCACGGGCATGCTAGTTTTTTTTAAATAAAAGAAAAACGACATTGCAAAAAAAAAACCTAAAAATATATTTTTTTTAATTTACGAACAACTTGAAAAAATTAAATTTATTAAATTTATTATTAATTTTATACTTGTTATAGTTGGTGCCAATTACAAAGATCACACCTAAATGTTTGCGCCTATTTCAAAACTTTGAAAAAAAGTATAAACTTAATAATAAATAATTCAATTGTTTCAACTTGTTCGTAAAATTAAAAGTTATTTTTTACTTAATTCCGCATTTCTCTTTATTCCGCTGAAGTCTGATTTCCTGTTCTTAAAAGGATTACTTTATTTTTATTTTTTTTCGTTTCAAGAAAGTGGCCGTCTGACTATTTGATTATGTTTCAAGATGGTAGCAGTTCATCTTTTTTTTTTTGTTTCGAGTTCTACTGTTCCCAGTACTAGTAATTTCCATTAAACAATTGAATTACATTATTTTTTTTAGTTTTATATAATATGTTCTGTACACAAGATTGTAACTCAAAATGAGATAAAATTTCTTGACATCTTAAGGTTCTTTTGTTTAATTGTAACTTGTTTAATTGTAAGTGTTGTTGTATTTTAAAATACTAAATGTTTTTACTAATTTAGAATACTAAAAGAAAAAGAGAACTATTTTATAAAAAATGAATAACCTTTATTATCACAGTAATTTGTATATGTTACCGTTAAAGTATATAATGCAGTTATTTCATAGAATACCTAGTTATTCCATGAAATAACTGATCGTGTCCGTTAAAGTGTGTAATATGTTATTAATTTGACACTTTAACTAGTTATTCTATGAAATAATTAGGTATTCTATAAATTAACTAATGAGAGACAGTAAAAGTGTAAAATAAACAATTTATCTAAAATGAAATTAAACTAATGATAGACAATTAAAATAAAAAAGAAGCAATTTATCTAATTTATGCAGCGTATAAATGGTATTCATGGAAACGTACCATAAAATCATTTGTTACAACAAGGATTACTAAAAAGACACTTGGAATTACAAAGAACATTATTTCTAAAACAAAAATATTTTTTGTTGACACACTGGGTTTTACACGAACATTTTTTAAATCCCTGACCAGTACCTAAACTTTGAGCAGTAGCAACCGACCGGAGCGATATTTCTACATCCGGTACTTCTTCGATTTTAATTAATTTTTGTTCGCAGACACTGAACTGGGATCGGGAATATAATTGTTTTATGCGGCCGTTTCTTGTGACCAATTGGAAAAATCCTTCTTCGGTTATTTTTATGATGATAGATATAGTGCGAGATATATGATATAGATTATTTTACACTTTAACGGGCTGCAGATCGTTATTCTATGAAATAACTAGTTAAACCATGAAATACAAGAGAGTTTTACACTTTAACGGACACGATCAGTTATTTCATGGAATAACTAGGTATTCTATGAAATAACGGATTTCATACTTTAACGGTAACATATATACTCAGTTGTACACGAAATATTTTAATCAGAATTATTAATACTTTGTTTTATATAGATTTTTTTAATGCATATAAAAATAAAATACTGGAAACATAAAAATTTATGGTTACTAGAGGATGTTGAAAAGAATATGTGATAGAACTACAACTACCAAACATATATTATTCGGAAACATGATACGGCAGAAGTATATGTCGTATTATTATTAGAATTTTTTTTCTGATCAGAAATCCATTGCCACATCTTTCACATTTCTAATAGTATTTAGAGACGTTTAGAAGTAGATTAGAGACGTTTTCACGTTTAGAAGTTTGCATTTGAAGCATTAATGTGAAAATTTGGAGATATAACATTTACATTTGAAACACTGTAATCCAATTTCGGAACACTATTACATTGTTACATGGATTAGAACAAGATAATAAAACAGTATCATTTTTATGAAACTGGTCATAATGACGAACCAAATTATACAATAAGTTAAAAGTTTGACCACCACCCAATATGTGCAATTAATACTTTCTCCGTTTTCCACGTAATGAAAATGTTTATGTCTGGAAAGGTCATGAATGTATGTATATATAGATTAACTTAACTCATTTCATTTTGAAATGATAAAAGAATCAACTTTTTAAGACAAATATTATGAAATTAAAACTTAAGTTGCACATTTATGATATTTGATGAATGGTGGAATACAATTATAATGAAAAATGTCTATTGTAAACAAAATAAAAAATTTAAACAATCTTGATCTTAGTTCCTTTACACAAAGATGGTGCAGAAAGTGAGCTGCTTCTATTCTCACCTATTTTGTATTTCAACATTATAAATGTAGTGAATTTTTAAAAAAAAATGTCGACAGCTCTTGAAACGTAATTGAGGAGGTCCGGCGCAAAAACAGACTTTATCCAATTTTTTTTAATCGAGATATTAAGTAAATGGGTGAAATTAAAAAGGAAAAGGTTCCATTGAAATCCAATTGGAATCTTTTCTTTTTTAATCTTACCCATTCAATTGAATATTTATTATATTTATGTTGAGAGGCATCTAAAACGCCGAACAGTCATCGAAAACAATCTATATCCATTAGAAATAAAAGTTTGAAAAGTAGAGGTAGCTTTGGTTTTGGTTAAAAAAAACGTCGCACTAGAGCTGCACAGTGGGCTATCGGCGAAAATTAGAGGTAGGAGAAAAAACAACTTTATCCACCCACGAGTTCAACGCAAAATCACCAATATCTGCCTTGTTAGCGTAAAACCAACTATAGTCGAACAAAAACAAATGCTAAACATTTTGATCTGAAGGATATAGTTAGTTTTGCGCCGGACCTCTTCAATTTTCTCGAATTTTCAATAACTACATATATATCCACATGATTCAATTTGTTTCCAATAACTATAAATGGTTGATTACAAGTTTTGTCTTCTGCTCTGGTTTTAATTATATTTTCAATGTAGAAATCAACCTTAAAAAAATATAAATATTGGAATTAGTAATTGAAAATAAATAATATACAGTATAAATAAATAATTAAAAAATTTTATGTTGTAAACTTGTGAATGAAACTGATGATCTTTGTGCCAACAATTACAGATATATTTTTAATATTGGGCCCATAAGTTTGTTTATATTTCAGTAAAAAATTTGAGTGAAATAAACACGTTATAATATAATGTAGTTTTATATATTGCACTTTTGCGATTCCGCTTTAAAAAAACAACAACTATATATCGCAAACAATATTATCGTCTGCATACAAAATGTCCATTATTTTTGAATAATTAAAACGCTGATGTTTTATCTACTTTATAAGCTTTCCCAAACAAGTTTAGTAAATTGATTATGACCCAATATTTAGTATTTGTAATTCTAAGTATTAAACTTAAACAAAATAAGAAGTTTAATAAAATTTAAGTAATAAATGTGCAGAGAAACATATACACTTTAATTCAATTTTATCATCTGAAAATGAAGTTCGCAATATTTTCAAACAGATGCTTTAGGGAGCAGATGTTCAAGTGTGTATGTTTTTCAACACATCTGTGTTTGGTTAGTCAAAGAAAAGAACGTATATCGTTTACATTTGCTATAATCTAAAATAATTATAAAATATAAACATTTTCAATATTTGTACATAAATTGGAATATGTGTGTTAGGAATAAAATAAATAAGAATCTATATGATGGAAACCTTCATACAGTCTGTCCCAAAAGTGTTCGTACACTTTAAAAATTTGTAGAAAAAGCGCTGTAATCAGGATATGAATTCGAATATAAAGTCCAAATCCTACCTCTGACCTATCGATTCCCGGATACTTTAGTTAAGGTCTAAGTCTAATTAAATTTTGTCAAGACAAAAGTCTAATTAAATTTTGTCAAGACAAAAGTCTAATTAAATTTTGTCAAGACAAAAGTCTAATTAAATTTTGTCAAGACAAAAGTCTAATTAAATTTTGTCAAGACAAGTCTAATTAAATTTTGTCATGACAAAAGTCTCCTAAAATTTTGTCTGACCCAGCCACCTAAAAAAAAAAAAAAGACAAGCAAATACATAAACATAACCAAACCCTTATCCCCCTAAAGCCGGCACCACATATGCGTGATTCACCCCGCTCCGCGCGACGCAATTTTCGCTGAATGACATAAGTATGGATGGGTGTCGGCAAGTGCCGCGTCGCGGGAAGAAGTGTTCATTAGAAGGATAAACAAAAGCTTCTTTTCTAATTGTGAATAAAAAAAAATTGCAATTTTGTGAGCACAGAATTTTTTATTCGCCATTGCAGATTCGATTGTTAATCCTTATACATTTAATCTCGAAATCAAATTTTGCATAGCAGTCGCCTTCGAATATTAATATAAAAAAAATTCCATGAACACTATGCATGACTTTGTGTTGATATTAAATCTTGGACGAATAATCGTTTGTACATTTGTAAAGAAAAAGCAGACGATAATTTCAATATTTAAAAAGATATAAAATAAAAACCAGCTGCTTTTTTGCCAGATGGCATGTGCATAAAGTCCATGTTGTGGTCATCAAAACAATGAAATATTCGCAGTTACGAAAGATCGCGGACGTCAATGAAACGTGTTACTATTAATAAAGATCAATAGTCTAAAGTAACTAATGTAAATATGATTTAATTACTGAAACATATAAATAAGACAACCGATTGCTGGCCGACCACGTACACAATGCAGTCACACATTTTTTGGGGGGTGGGGGAGGGGTTGGAATAAGAAATTTCCCAACTTAACAATTCGAAATTCCCAACTCGACGGTGTTAAAAATTCCCAGTTCCAACTTTATCGGTATTTTTAATAATTTTTTATAGATTATTGGGTTATATTAAACTGTTGCCTCCCAAGTATTGATTTGTTGCACACATGTTCCAATGCTGTGTCCGTTTTAAGATTTAATTTAAGTTTAATCTAACAAGTTGGAGAATTCATAATCTTCTTTCGCCTACATTTGCTAAAAATATTAATTTTTTTCAGGCATAATTTTTCCCAACTTAGAGATTTTTAAAACTTGAAATTTCATCTTTTAGGGTTTCCATATTATTAGGGGGGGGGGGGGGGTCGTTCCTCCTCTTCCCCTGTTACGACGGGCCTGCACGTCAGTGTTGTGCTAAAACTATTCTTCCCGATGCGCAAGCTTTCCAATCATGGCCGGTACGTTATACTGGGCCGACTACACCCCTGCTCATTCCATCTTCACTAGTCATCTACAGATCACGCGAAAAACATACGCCGGTGCAAAAATGTCTCCGTACATCCCTACAGTGGCGGCGATTCGGGGAGGCAAGGGGGGGCGGTTGCCCCCCGCACTTTTTTTGGATGTTGCCCCTCACTCCCAACACCCCCACTTCTAGAGACGGTCAATGATGGTCGAAATTTTTGACCCCCTCCACCCTACACACATTTCTTGTGTCCTCTTGATCTTGCCCCCGCACTTTTAGGACCCAATCGCTGCCACTGCATCCCTATACGGTTGTAGGAAATACATTTGCGTATCGGAGAACATTTTATTCGCTCCTGGTGGTTTTACAAATTTGCCAAAAGGTTGGTTTAGTGCAAGATCCAGTGGTTTCCATGGTAACCACATGCATGAGTAAGAAGCATAGAGCGCAATCTGTTGGTGCTTTGCGGAAAGTTTAGGTTAATTTGTAAATAACAGTGAAGAATTCACTCTCCGAGAATTGTGCAAAGAAATTATTTTTGTCCTTGCTTACAACGACGAGTTTTTTAATACACCAGAAAGTTAGGAATTAAACAGTTATCCTGGCGAGTGGCCGTCAAATCGGCGTATGATAATCGCAGTTTAAAATGTATATCAGTATAAGCAGCAGCAGTTTGTACTAGAAATTGATTTTTTTTCTGGAAATAAATTGATTTATAAAATATTTTTAACAAAAATTAATAATGCCGGAAATCAAGTTCCTGTACACCGAAAAGGCTCTCAAAAAGTACCCGTACGCCATACCGGTCCCATTACACCCCTGCTTCACGTACAATATAATCAAAAGGGGGTGGACATACCCGAGGGTCACCGGTGGCTTGCGAACAAAGTCGAGCGTGGCAGACGAAGGAACCACGAATATTAATACGTTGACATTCAGCAAGGTAGGTCGTACAGACATCTTCACCGAGTTGGCATATATAGCATAGATCTTTCGTAAAAACACGATACAACTACTGCCACACGACCAGGTCGATTACCTCCGCAGAATAGAAAGCCGAGAACAGCTAATAATAAATATGATTCTCGCGTGTGTGTGCACTGGCTGGCCGTCGGAAATTGTATAAAGATCTTCTTCCTAAGTCGGAATGGCCAAAGCAATGCCATGACCGATAAACCAGGCAACGAAAACGCCAACAAACACCGATCAAAAAACGGGACAGTCACAAGTGCAATTCAAACATCAAGGTTCCCCCATATGCCCAGTGGATAAAGACGTTCGGCTAGTAATCAGAGGATTGCGAGTTCGAGCCCGACTGAAGGCCTCTGTGGCCGAGTGGATAAAGGCGTCAGCTGGGAATCAGAGGGTTACTGGTTCAATCCTGTGCGACGGACTTGACAAAGAAAAGTAAAAAAGTAGTGATCCTGTGATCGGAGGGTTGCCAGCTTCACTACAAAATACTAGGGATGTCGTCCAGAACATCCACAAAAATTATCGGCGTGTATACGGGACTGGTGCACGATAAATCTGACCGGGGACCAAAGTCCCGACGTCTATTGAAGGCGTTGGGTGCCAGTTTAGGTGTTCTCCTAGTCATCTGACCATGGTTCAAAAATACGAGGCATCGTTCCCGGATCTTTCCTTTGAGATAGGCCCCCGAACCGTAGCCCACTGTGCAGCTCTAGTGAGACGTTAACAAAACCAAACCGGTATGTGGTTTGATTAAATAGCGTCGCACTAGAGCTTTACATCGGGCTATTGGCGACGGTTCGGGGCGCCTATCTCTAAGGAAAGACCAGGGAACGTCTCTGGTATCAACCATATTCGAACTCGCTACCCTATGGTTGCCGGCCGTTGACGGTACCTCGGGGCTACGGGCCCCTCCTCAAATGCGATGAATAATTTGCAATGGAAAGAATGACACCGAACTTTTAATCTGCTTTTTTCACTCTCAATGACATTTTTCGAAGATGAAACCGATCCCAATCGAAAGTTTACCCTAACAAACAGTAATACATCAATTTTCGTGAAAATCGTTAGAGCGGAATTCGACATCATACAAAGTCAGAAACATTGCTCGTTTAATATTATTAGATAAATAAATATTTTTATGATGTAAAATTGGCACATACCACTATGGTGTATTAGTATGCATAGCTTTTATAACAACACTAACTTAAAATCAATGTTTGGATTGGAATTGTGTTTCACTAATACTTTATTTTATCAGTTAATGAAAGAAAAACAGCACAACTACATTGAATGAAACAATCTTATTGTACAATCCTCAAAAACTTTTGGGCATACGTTTGTCTTCCTTAACATAACTTTATGTTTGTGGCAATTAAAACTCGAATTTCTTCTGGCATCTAAAAGTTTAGCAATGTGTGTTGTTAAATATTTTGATTTTCTAGATTACTGACTGGATTTTTATTTAATTTAATTAAAAAAAACTGGTTACAAGCATGGCACTGACATTTAATTCAAATACAAAATATATGACTTTCAAAGTCATAAAAATATAACAGTATTAAAACACAATATATATATATATTTCTATAAAAAAAATCCTATTGAGCAATATTGAACTTATATCATTAAGAACAGTTGGAATAATAGGTTCACTTTGAGTTATATCATTATAATAAAAAATAACACAATAAGAATGGACACATTAAAACACACTGCTCTCCAAAACTTAAGCTCATGAGGTAAATTCTGAGTATAGGTATAGATGCTTCAATTTCATTTGTTGAAAGTCATTGTGATAAGAAGAAAGGAATATGAAAATATCATATAATGTGCTGAAATCAAAATCTGCTGTTATAGGAATATGAAAATTAGGCAGAGTTTAAAAACACACACTTTCTCAAGAATTTCAGTATATGTTTAAATGCTAATAGAATGTTTTTAATAAACAATTCTTGTTATTTGTGGATAGATATGATGCATTTTAGCTCACAGAAAATAATTGTTATTGCTGGTGTGCAGTAGAGGTCTTGAAACTGGGTAACCAATTTTAAGACCTCTATTTTCTTTGGCGTGGAAAATTTTGTGAGATTTCTGGTCTATGGAAATAATTTCAAGCAAGTGGACTATTTGTACAGATTCTTGTTTTAAATTGTCAAAGGGTTATCACACCTTTAATGATCCTTAAATGGTTAAGCGTACTTATTGAATGAAATGGGTATACTATTACTCGAAAAATTATCCGCAACTAATATGTGAAGAAGACTGTTGTATGCCCATGTACTACTAATTGTGTCCCTTTAAATACCAAAGCCAGATGAGAACTATTGAGGTGGGGTCGTGAACATGCGAAATGGCAAGCAGTAGATGATCAATTATACTGTTTAGGATTAATTAAGATTTTCTCTAAATTCAATAATATGTGAAGATCTGAAGTGAAGAATAAATTGGGCTAGTAACATCATTGAACTGTCTTTATTTCTGGCAAGGCAATGGCGTAGACTACATTTTCTTTCGGCTATCGCCCCAACCTGCACCTCTTCACAAGAAGTGCCGTAAAAGTTGAAAAGTATTGGAATCAAGTCTTTGTACCTATTGGGAGAATCTATGTTCCAGAAGTTGGTTTGGTATATTTTCTTTTGGGCTATAATGCAAGTTGGCAAATAGAAAACTTGATGGATAAATGCAGTATTTGTGAAGGCATTGATCGCATGGAATGGACATCATATTCACTTGAGCTCATTTCCATAGAAAATCTTTGATACACACTTGGATGTGATGTCTGCCCTTCTAACCCCTTCATAAACTCTTAAACAGGTGCTAATTGCAGTCATTGCTTCCATGTGCATTTGATTAGTAATTTTCTAACATCTCTTACTAAGATAAGTTTCGTTTATTTGCACAGCTTACAAAAAAGTTAATAGATTGTATGAATTGTGATATACATATATAAATTATAAATAAATTCTTAAATATTTTATTTAAAATATTTATTACACTCATGAATAAATAACATAATTCAATGCATTAAAGGGAAATTTAAAGTAAATAAAACATTTTGATTTATGTTGAACTTACTACTACATGCTTAACTTTTAGAAAGCAGTGTAAATTAGCATAAGAATATTAAATTATTGCTAGTCTAATCAATTCATATACACTGATTGCATAAAACAATTTCATTTGAAGCAATTTATAAGGTATTGTTGAATTTTAAAATGCTATTTACTTAAAATTTATTTAATATTTGCAATTTTTCCAAACATAAATTATCATTTCTATAAAAAAAATTATTTACTACAAAATATTTTAATCTCAACACAAACATAAAAATAATTAAGATATTGTAATGAAATTAGTATTACCAAACAGGTCAATTGGGATTTGTAAAATTAATATTTTAAGGCACTGCTATAAAAAAATGGCTATTAATTAGATATAGCATTTGAATGTATATGAATTTCAAATCAAAGGAAAAAGTAACATTTTGCATATTATCTCTCTATAAATATAAAGAACTGTTACACTAATATGCATATTTTAAAGAATAAATCGTTTTCATATTTCTCAGTACAAATCATGATTGATAGATTTAAATTTAATATTTGTGAGCAACGTATTTTAATACTAATAGTATTTACACAAAGAACATTTTAAAATGAGTCACATGTGTTACCTGAAGAAGAAAAAAATACATTTAGGGACATCATAGCAAGAACTTATCCCTAAAACCAAAGAAGCCTCATTTATATTAAACCAGAACTTTTTTAATCTATATATGAAACTAACAACTTCAAGAGCATCACAAATTAATTACTAAATAAGATGTTTGCTTTAATAGAGGCCAAATTCATTATAAATAGAAATTGAGATTTTAGCTGTTTTTGACAATAAATGGTGCAACTTATCTGCAAGAACTCCAAATGCCAGAGGGTATAAAAGATCTCTGTATATTTAATTTCTCAAAAACGTTCGAAAGCCAGTTTCTGGGTTTATTCAATTATGAAATATAAGTTGCAAGGCAATAAAATACAACACAAATCTGTGATTTTGACTACTCAAAATGAGGGTACATCTATTAATTACAAATAGGGTTCGAAATTAGCAGTTGTTAGTTGTACTTTACACCTAAAAATTTTAGTTCGACAATCGTAATTTTACACCCAGTCATATTTGAAGCCTCATTTTTTAAATAAAAATTTCAGTTTGACGACTGCATTTTTACACCCAGTTGTCATTTTTTATGTCTAATGTTGATTTTGTTCTAATACTTTAGTAATTTTGTCAGTAAGACGATGATATTTTTAGAGTACAATTTTATGCAAAAGAAGCTTTAAAGCTTACAAAAATATTGTATCGGTTGGCAGTTCCGCTTAAGCAATTTGAATTATTTTAAAATTATGCACAAGCAGAAAATTTTGGCAACTAAAAAACATTGCTTGGTGCCAATGAAGCCTAACTTTTTCTCTTAATTTCGAACCCTGCTTACAAACCTAATTGGTATTTGAATCGTATTTGAAAATAAAATTTTAAATAGTTTGACGGGGGATAATTTTTTTTATTAAAAATAACAATAAAGCACAATATTTCATGCAATTTATTAACACATATAACTCTCATCATACTCAATACTTTTATGAGTATAAAGCAATTTCAATTAGTTTATTTTTTATCACAAGTGTATTGTGCAATTTTGGTTTTAGCACTTGTAAGAATTTGCGTTATCGCTACATATAATGGTTGGCGGAGCGTCGCCAGAGCAGGGAGCGGAGCGTCGCCAGAGCAGGGAGCGGAGCTTCCTAGTATTACTGAATGCAACAAGCATTGAATCTTGTGATATCAAATTCTTGATTTACTTATGTGAGTACACTAAGAAGTTTAGGAATTTTCTTTTAGTACAACTAATTAGATAATTGAATATCATCAAATGCAAGTTAGTGGAAAATGTATGTATTTAGTCAGGAATAGAAGTTATATAAACCAATTAAATAAAAAAAAACATTGAAAACAGCAGGTGAGCAATTTGCTTAAATTTTGATTAAACCCTTGTTATATAATGCAAACCCTGTTTTTTTTTATCAAACTAACATAAAAATTATCATACTTATGAATTTTGAAAGTTATTCGTTTATATAAAAAAAATTCATTTGGCTGCCTGAATTAAGTTTAATCCAAATGTAATATTTAAACAACTATAGTAAAGAAGTACTCATTCAAACAAATATCAAAACACATTTTGATATTTAATTTTTATCAGCATTTTTGTTTACATTGCAGAATATACTAAATTATTAATTTTAAGATACACAAATGTCTATCTCAAAAGGAAGAACATAAAATATTATGTTCCTGATAAAATGTGCTTAATTTCTTCAAATATCACAATAAAAATATAGAAAAGGATTTAGTAAAAAATTCTACACAAAATATCTAGTCTAATTGACTTAGATATGTATAAAGTGCTGTATTTTGGCCCTTTTTTAAACTTGTACATTATATTCATAAAAACACTGCACCTTTTTTATATGCAATACAAAAATAAAAATCATAGTAAATAGGAATAAATGTAATTTATAAAATAAAAGTAGTAAAATATCAATACAAGAGTAAAAATATACTTTGGCACAACTAATTATCATAAAATTATGAGTTTTTTAACTCATTATTACAAAACACTAGGAAAATTTGAACCTTGCTCCTAATCTCATTCGTAGTTGTGGTGAAGCAAATTTAAAGAAATAAAATTTCAATATTATCACAATGAGACCATAGTGCTGATCAATGGATATGTACAAGAAAATTTAGCAATAAAACTACCATTTTTGATACTTTAAAATTATAATTACTTTGAAAAGGAAAAAGATATTGCATATATAATCCCTTATACAACTAAACGAGAAGAATGGTATTGTTAAAGTGGAAAGGGAAGAGGGGGTCAAATAGTCAGGAAAGGAAAAAAAAGCATTGGAGGAAAACAAAGTAACTTAAGTTAAGATTTACTTTCATAACCCTACACAAAATATAGGGGAATAAAAATATTTTACAGTCAACATTTTGATGATAATTTTTTATTATTTTAAAAGGTTTTGAGGTCCCCTTGTTTATAAAAGTGGCATCTCCGTATATCTAGACAAAATATCTAAAGAATGGTTAATTCTATAATAACTAAATTTGATATGTAAATTACTGATGCCCACGGAGGTGTATCACCAAGTGTAAAGCTAGCATTAAAAAAAGTTATAATTCTTCAATTTCATTAGGTATTTTTTAATCCTAATAAGTTCAAAAGTGAAATTGTCTATTAAAAAAATAGTAATTCATGCAGGTATATTTAGTCATTCATTGACATTATCAATTAAATGAGTTGGCATTTTAAAAATTAAACAAAACAAAACAATACTAATGTAGAATTTCAGAATTTACTTACACCACATACTACAAGATTTATGATCAGAAGATACATTTTAGAAAGTTTTACAGTAGACATATTAGTTCATACTCTCTAACAAGACAAAAGCAGAAAGATGGAACTTACAGAGAACATTGAAGACTACAATGGAGTATCTTCTAAGTATTGCTTTCCTTGCTTTTCTTCACCAGATTGAGGCAATACTTCTGTTAATATAACTACTTCATATGGAGAACAATCTTCAAGATTAAGTACACCACATAACCATCCATAAAATCCTTTCTCCCAATCTTGAATCTCTCTTCGCCAGTTATCAAAATGCCAAGATATCTGAACAACAGCTGCATAAATGCCAAGTCCAACTGTTGATAAAGTTATTAAAAAGGGATATAAAATAATCAGAAAAGGGCTAATAAATATTTTATGAAAAATTGTTTTCTTTTCACTGAAATAAACAAGAATGTTATACCAAGTCATAGTACCCATGTAAAATGAGTATCCTGCTGATAAAAGCAAGACAAATGGGACTAGAATTAAACTTAAAGTTAATACATGAGGACCTTTTCGAATTCCAAAGAAGCATCTATCATCATCCTCAATTTGTTGAGACAGAATACTTTGTTCCAATTCATCTAATTCTTCCCTTGACATTTCGACTTTCATATCCATTGTTTGACCTTTCTTACGACCTCTTTTAACAGTTCCAGTCATAGTAACAAAACTTCCTCCACATGAACCAATAGAAGAAACTGATCGGGAATTCAATGCAGATCTTTCATTTGATAATTCAATTTCTGCATAGCCACTGTCATTAATATGTACACAATCTGAAATATCGCTGTTTAGATCGGACTCGTCACTCTTACCATTCATTACTTTTAAAGATTGGGCATGATATGTTATAGATTTTCGACTGGGTGATCCAGATTTCTGCATTTGTGAATTAGATTGTAATTTAACATTGGCCCTATCTTTAGTAGCTTCAGGACCAGCTGATGGATGATGCAATTTCCTATTTGCGCGAGGATCAATTTTTGAAGTCTTAGGTGAAGAATTACTACCAGAAACAGATCCTAGCATTTGAAGACTTTCATTGCTTGATCGGGATGAGGATTTGGAACCTCTTTTTCTTGGAGGAACAAATACTGGCTTTTCCACAATTTCCATTTGTGTCTGAAAAATAGTATAGCTAAAGTATTTAACTATAAAATTAAACATATATTATAAAAAAAAAGTGTACAAATCTCAATTTTATTAGTAAAAGAGAAAAAAGAAAACACTAACCCTCTAATAGAACTTACTATGCAATATTGTTAATTATGAAATAATACCTTTAGACACAACTAGATATGCATTAGAAATAGAAATGTAAAACATCCCGATAGTAAAAAAAATAGGACACTAATGGAGAATGATAAAACAAAAATGGCTATATATATTCTTTTTCTGTTTTATCATTCTACAAATATATTATATATATATATATATTTGAAGTTATAAAACAAAGATTTTAGTTTATATAACAGTTTTTAAAGCTCTTGGGGTTGGATTAGCAATTTGTTTTTAACATTGCTACTACACAAAAAAGTTCTATTTGACTTTTCAATTCTGTCAATCTGATGAAGTACTGTTTTGATTATGGCTTTTACTTGCCACTGATTTATTTATTTATTTATTATTATTATTAGTGCTTTAAGAATTCCAATTTTAGTTTTATTCTTTTTCATTCATTACATAAGCTACATTTTAATTAAACAATAGTTCTATTAAATATTTAAATTAATCATCTTCATATGTTTTACAGTATAGTATACAGTAGAAAGTCCCAAATTCAGAATCATTGGGACTTCGGCAGTTCCGGATTTTGGAAAATTCCAGATTTTAGATCATCACAATATCTATTAACATTCCATACTCTCTGTGCGAAAGCAAACCTGAATTCCGGTCTAAAATTTAAATTTCTCACATCAAATTTCAATTTTCTTTAATAATAGATACCAAAACTAATTAAACAAAATTTTAATTAGAGAAGAAAAAAAGAATTACTAGCCGTTATTTTATTGGTGCTAAAACGCATATAAAATCGCTAAATCCCATAATGTTTCCCTAGATAACATTATTGTAGCAGAATTGACATTTCTTAACATTCTACACATGGGTTTGTTCATTTTGTGTGCCAAGAAACTAGGATAACTTTGCAAGGTTTAAACAGATGCAAGTTCACTTAGTATACCTAACCTATCTCCCCCTCCCCCCTCCTATACAGACCACTTATTGAAAACATTTGAAATTTCTTAACTTTCCATGCATTCAGAGTTTGTTCATTTTCTATGACAAGGAGTGAGATGACTTCGCAATGTTTAAATGGATGCAAGTCTATGTGAAAAACCTAACATTTCCCTACATGCTAATTCTTCATGGAAAATTATTGAAAACGTCCAGAAATTCTTAACATTGTGTGCCAAGGTGTGAGATGACTGTGTGGCTTAAATGGATGGATGCTTTTGCTGGTTTGTGGAAAAAGGGAACAGAAAGTTTAAAATTCTTTCAATTTTAGATCATTCAGTATATTAGACGTCCGGGTTTCGGAATTTTTACTATATAAATATATATTCAACATTAATAAATACCCAGGTATATATGAATTTCCCAGAAATTTTTTAAATATGTTTCATGGAAGATTTTATAAAGATAGTTAAGAATTAAATATATTTACAAAATAGTTAAGGATTAAACTATCTTTACAAAATCTTTCCAGTAACATTGGACAAGTTCTATTGAGGTCTATCAAAATTCATGTGTCAGGATATGCAATTTTATTTAAACTTTAATTTCACAAATGCAACATTCTCCTTCAACTGCACACATTCTTTTTTAAAAGTAACATAACGATAAGACTAAATTCTGCACTTAAATGTTTTTTACATAGCTTTTGCTGCAGTGGTACGGAATTTTCTGCAAATTCGAAAAAGATTACGAAGAAAAATCAACGCTTTTCTAAGTTCCAATTCTATTGGTTAACTTCTACATGAATCTTACCATTTTAAATCTTAAAAGTAGTTAAAATATAAATTGTAAAATTCATTGTAAACACGTCCAATCAAATTATTTATGTTTATAATAAAACTGCATTGAACAATGTTGAATGTTGATTTTGGCATTACCCTGCTATTACATCCCATGAGCTAATTCCTGTTAACTATCCTCTTTTCCTTGAAGGAACAAGTTGTACATAGAGACAGAAACCAATTTTTAACAAAACTTTTAGACCCAGAGAGAAACAGTGAAAACCTGATAATATATACGATAATATAAAATATAAATAAACTTGTTAGATTTAATGATATGATACACAATGCCCCTCAAGCGCTACCAAAACATCTTTTTTAAATATTTAATTACAGTGGAACCTTGATTTTATGTTTCTCGTTGGACTAATGAAAAAAACGTAAAATCAAGGTTAGAAAAATAAACCATTTTAGAAAATAATAAGGGAATTGAAGTTCTCTATCACTAGTTAAAAAAATCTGTTATTTTTGCCTGTTTTTTGTTTTTTCGATACAAATTTGCATACTCAATTTTGTATACACAAGTCTTAAATTTTTTTTTTCTTGATTTCTGGAAAGATAAAAAGAAATCTTATTTAAGATCTCCAAATAAATACATACTAAGCGGAAGAATTACATGACGTAGAATCTGAAATATGTTATTATCGACATAAGGAATTAATTTGGGAGTAAAAAAAATGACATAAAAAACAGGAACAGAAATGAAAAGGCTAACGTAAAAGCGGGGTTCCACTGTAATCAATTTTACAATTAGTATTTTTTGTACAATCTTTTTTAAATAAATATATATTGTTGATAAAATTTTATTTATATTTTAGATAGGCAAGTGATTTGATTTAAAGTCATTTTAAGATATATAATACGTAGACAAAAAGTTTTTTTTATGATTAGGACAAGTATGTAAAATATATGGTAAATTTAATACTACTAGAAAACATAATTTTTTTGCATGTTTGTTATTAAAGAGTATATTAAGCTTATAGGAATGTAATTGGTTTATACAACATCCAAACCTGCTCTTTTAATTTAATTATTCTGCCATTTTTTTGGGTGGTCTTTTAATTTTAAACTATAGATTAAGAGTTTTGTAGTGTTATGTATCAGTATTACTATAGTAAAAAAAATTATTATATTTATAATGTCCTCATTTTGAGTAATTACCTAGGGCAAGATTAAATCCCATATTAAAAAAAATACACATTTATAAACTACTCTACCCACAGGTGGACATCTATAATTTGGGAATATTGAAAAGTCATTAAAATGGAACAAGGATATGCACCCGGATCACAAAAACAGTCAATGTGTTACAGGGACACACATTATAAATAAAGCCAAGTGTACTTTCCAGTAAGTAATCAAATAGTAAAACACAATAAAGATTAGGAGTAAAATATAAATTATTTCAAAGACCCATAAAGTACAAAAATAAATAATGTTATTTTTCATGTTAATGAAAACTACATTTAAATTACCTTCTTATATTCATAAAATAGACTTACCCGAAAATCCCCCATATTTATCCAAGGGCGTTAATTTCTAGAAGAAAAAAATATATATATTTAAAAAAATATTTTTTGTAAATATATTATTTAAATTCTTATAGATAATTACTTTATAAAAAATGAAACTAAGACATCTATTAAAGCAAATCAAAGCCTAAGTCTATAATATATCAACATTTATATGTTTTTTATAAAATGAAAACTATGCCAATCGTTTTAACAATTAATGGTCTACTGTCCAGAAAAATTTATACAAGGTGTCTCATAAGCACCCATGAAATTTGAAGGAACATTGAGCAAATTAAAAGGAACCATAATCACATAATAATGTAGGGTCAAAAATATCAACTTAAGGTGCTAATAATACACAAGATTTCAATTAACTAATGTAATAATATAATTAAATATTGAATAATGTAAATGATAAAACAAAAATGCATAAAGTTACTTTCATAATAATTTATTTCTATGGGAGACCCTTAAATGAATAGTATACAAAACAACTGAAAGGGTCATTCCATGTCAAATCAACACAAGAAATGGCATTTTTTTTCATCACCATCTTTGATTTTTATGAAATTTGGTGAACTTGTTATACCTACTAAGAATGTAAAAAAAATGCAAAATTTTAACCTCCTCGGCCTATTAGTTTTTTTAGTTATTTGCATTTCAAAATGGCTAAAAACGTAAATCTGCCCTCCGATGGCTGCATTTAAATTACCATAACTCTTGTTCTAATTAACATATAGAAATAATTTTGGTATAGTTTTAAAGCTCTTTAAATGACTTTTAAAATGATATGAAACACATGAAGGTTTGGTGAAAAACATTTCAAGGTCATATCATTTGACCTTTGACCTTGAATTCCCAAAAAAAGAATTTCTTAATTTTCACTATATTTTTTCCCTGAATACTACAACATTTGAACTACATTTATACCAATTTTCAGAGTGGGACAACAATGGGATCATATAAAAAAAAAATTAGAAACAAAAATATGCACTATATTAGGGTCATTCCATGTCAAATCAAAAAAAGTGTGGGAAAAAAATGCACAAGAAAATGCATTATTTTTCCGCACCATCTCCGATTTTTATGAAATTTTGTGAACTTGTTATACCTACTAATAATATAAAAAATGCAAAATTTTAACCTCCTCGGCCTATTAGTTTTTTAGTTATTTGCATTTCAAAATGGCTAATTTTTGAATTTTTTTTTTAGTGTATGATCCTATTGTCGTCCCACTCTGAAAATTGGTATACATGTAGTTCAAATGTTGTAGTATTCAGGGAAAAAATATAGTGAAAATTAAGAAATTCGTTTTTTGGAAATTCAAGGTCAAAGGTCAAATAATATGACCTTGAAATGTTTTTCACCAAACCTGCATGTGTTTCATATCATTTTAAAAGTCATTTAAAGAGCTTTAAAACGATACCAATATTATTTCTATAGGTTAATTAGAACAGGAGTTATGGTAATTTAAATGCAGGCATCGGATGGCAGATTTACGTTTTTAGCCATTTTGAAATGCAAATAACTAAGAAACTAATAGGCCGAGGAGGTTAAAATTTTGCATTTTTTACATTCTTAGTAAGTATAACAAGTTCACCAAATTTCATAAAAATCGGAGATGGTGAGGAAAATGACTGTGTTGATTTGACATGGAATGACCCGAAACTGACATGTATCTCATCTAGCCAGAATCGCTTTATGCTACTACATCAGGTTTGCTCTACCATATTCAGCAACAGTGACATCGATGTGATTCACAAATTGCTATTGCTATTAATGTTGTTTGAGCATTTGTAATGACATCCTTTACAATATCCAACATTTATATTCAACTATAACATTAGATGCAATAAAATCTTCTGTATCTTATGCAGGACTGCTGGCGTTTAACCAGGCTATAAGATTTTTTTTTTTGCTTTTAACCGCTTAAAAAAGCTGGCATGTTTTCAAAAGTACTTAACGTTAATCACAATTTTAATTTACACATACAGAATGTTTTAATTAAAAAATACATGTTTATGTTTAATAGGTTAGTACAGAAATGCAACACACAATTAATAATGAATAATTATATATTAATAAAAAAATGGTGATAAAATGAATATGGATGGCTAGCAGTTACCAATCGTTTGGCTCACATTTTATAAATTTACTCATCAATTAAATTCAACATCACCGAAATGCCTTCGCAAGCTTAAAATCGAGGTTGGCGGAGTATTAGCGGAGCAGGTGGCAGATCCCCCTAGTTTTAATTAGTGGTAAAAAAAGGAGATACTGAGTGTTTGGATTATTGGGTGACATACCTGTGAATATTGTTAAACCAGCAGGAGTGAGACTGTCCCAAACTAAATGGGACTTAAATGTTTTGATGGTCATCAAAATTTAAATTAGTACATTTAACATATTATTTAACAGTAACTGAAGAGAAAATACATTACTTTTTAGTACATTCAATAAAAGCATGTTATTAAAGTGTGTTAGACATACTCATATACATATTATTTATAATAACCTGCATTCAATAACCAATAAACAATCAATTTATATTCTATAACACAAATTCGTTAAAGTTATACTTTAAATGGGTCATTCTCCCAAAACAAGAAAAATACATGTCACAAACTTATACCTTTTTAAAAATAAATACAAAAATTATTAAAAGCATTTTAATGACTTCTCCGTATTCCAGGCTAACCTGATGATAAATAAAAAAAATAGATTCTTTTTTTTTTAAATTCATTATTCAGACTTGTCATTAAAGCCATCTAAGCTGTTATAAAGCCCATTTCACACCTGTTTCCACCTGGAGTGAACTACACTACGACAGTATGCAAGAATCTCTATGTGTCTCTTTTATCGGCTGCCACCAAAAAAAAAAATATGCAGAGAGAACCAGAAGAAAAATGTGTAACCAATCCAATTTTAGCATTATAGTTAGCATCATTTTTGCGAAAATTGACATTTTATGGCGACACTGGTTTCAACGAAATGAATGTTTGTTTATTCTTTCATCTTATGGATATAAATGGCATATCATGTAACAGAAGGTAGGTCGCATCGAACAAGTCGATTCCACTAACCTGATTTCTCCTGTGACCTGTTTACTGCATGTGGGAATGTTGCCTTTAACTACATATACGATTCTCAGGGTTCGTACGCCTCCTGGAAATTGATATTTTTTTACAGGGCAATAGAAAACTCTTGAAATTTATTTGAACTACTGAATTTTTTTATCTGTACTCCCGAAGTTCTTTATTTGCAGGGTTGTTATAAACGTAGTAACACAAAGAATAGGGAACAGTTACAGAATTTAAAAACAATAAAAAAAATGTGCAAAAAAAAACAGAAATTGATTTTTTTTTTAATATTTGGACAATATGTGCCAAATTTGGATGTTGTTCCAATCAATATTGAAATGTTTATAAATCTAAAGCAAGGTAGGAATAGTCTGTATTGAGATATTGAAAATATTCTCAATTTTGTCTTCTGAAGTTTTAATGTGCGGCCTGTAATTACCCAATATTTTGCTATCTAGAAAAACTCGAATTGGGAATGCCGAAAATTCTACTTGGTTTGACAGTATTAAAGGTTTAAGAAATCACGGAAATATATTAATTGCCAGCTGGAATATAATTAATGCAAGTTGTATTGGAAATTGGATTTAACTCTTATTACCTACTTGGAAAGCGAAAATTCACAGCAAGATGTCTACCTGAACTTTTTCAAACTTTAAAGTTGTTTTTAACAATGACAGTATCAATTTATCAATTTCTTCAGAAGAAAGATCTTAGTGTTCTTACGCTTATATTCACAATTGCAGATAATCAACGGTTTACATGCGAATCGGGAGGTAAACCTAAGATTATGGATGAAAACTTATTCACAAGACCGGTTTTCGCCAAATCAGCGGAATATCTACAGGAAACTAAACCTCGGTTTATACTACCAAATTGGCAGTATAAACCAGGTTTTAGTTCTAAACAAAATGGCCGCTTATACGATCACTCTATTAGGCTTAAAATATTTTGTTAAAAATCTATTTAGAGACAAATATTTCTTATTAAGTACTTAAGTCGAAACTTTTTATGCATTGAACACTAAAAATTGCCCATATGAACTAATTCAGTGCACTTTTCATTAAAATCAATGCGACATAAATGTTGGCGCTACGATATACCTGGATGGACAGATCTGTTCTTCAAGTACCTATTTATCGTAGTTTTTTTGCGGTGTAGTGGTTCTCTCTCTCTTGTTTGTTTGTTTAATAAATGTTGAAATACTATAAACCAAATCACAAAAATTACTCCTGTATGAGACTGGAAAGAAGGAGGAATAATAGGAAGGAGGCCATAATACATTGAAATTGGTGCAACAAACAATAACATTTTCAGTTTCGAATTCTACTTTTTGTATTGCTTGCAACAAAATAAATACCTAGATTTATCAATTAAAATCAATTTTAGAAGGACCAAAAGGTAGTTTTGAGGTGCCAAAACCACAAGTTTACCTCTATTTAAACCCAATTTTCTAGGATTTTAACAAGGTGGGGCAGTTTTCGGTTTTGGCACAAGCAATATTGCATCATCAGTTTTCGAATTATAATTTTTGCCTTGCTTGCAACAAAACAAATACCTATATTTATCAATTAACATCAGTTTTAGAAGGATCAAAAGGTAATTATGAGGTGCTAAAATCATAAGTTTACCTATTTTTAAAGCCAATGAGCCAATTATCTAGGATTTTAGCAAGATCAGGCAGTTTTCAGTTTTGGTGAAACAAGCAATATTACATCGTCAGTTTTCGAATTCTAATTTTTTTCCTACATCAACCCAATTACATTGATTTATCAACTAAAATCAGTTAGACGGATGAAAAGACAGTCATTAGATGCTAGACAATCAGAAGTTTATCTATTTTTAAAGCCATCAAGACAGTAAAAAGCCACCAATAATACTATGATTTTAGCAAGGAATTTTATTTTAGAATGGAACATTAATTTTGAACTTTCATTAGTAATTCAATGTGCTTGTATTAAAATGTATATGTGCTTGTATTCATGTATTTTAATTTTTTTTTTCATAAATTTGCCAATTCAAATTTTTCGTTTGCTTTCCAAAACAGAAATCCCTGAATCAAAACAATTGACACGTGTGCATTTTCGACTAATGAAAGAAGTCGTTATATTTTTCGAAGGCACAACCTCGGAGTAACCACGGTTTTACAAATTCTCCAGTCAAGCGGAGGTTGTGAATAAGGCTCCGATGAAATCCCCCGATTTCCTTCAATCCTCGGTTTTCGTAATTCCCGGTTAATCGCTGGATTTTCCAGAACTTGTGAATATGGGGGTTAGAAGAGTAAAAAACTATTTAAAAGATGGGGGGACTCAATAAAGCAAGAAAGGTTATCATATTTAGCACAACTCTCTAGCTAAAGAAAAAGTGCAGTTAAATCTCGATGATCATGTTAAAGTATGTTCTTGGAGGCAGCCAAGGCATTTGTCGTTATTTTTAACTTTAATAAGAAAGATAACTTGTCTCAAATCAGTTTGAGACAAATCAACTTGTGGAGAAGTTACGTTTACCAAGTGATCTTTTATCTATTTAAACCTTGCAAAGTTATCCTAGCTTAAAGGCATATAAAATGGACAAACTCATGTGTGGAATGTTAAGAAATGTCAATTCAGCTACAATAATATTATTTAGTGAAACATTACTGATTTACTACGCATTTTGGCTCCAATAAAATAATTGATCAACTCTTTTTTTTTCTCTAATTCTTTTGATAGTTTCCATATACATGTTAAAGAAACTTTAAATTTGATGTAGGAAATTTCAATTCCGATCCGGAATTCAGACTTGGTTCCGCAGAGAGTATGGAATGTCAATGTCTATTGTGATGATCTAAAATCCTGAATTTAAGTCCTGACGATTCTGGCATCAAGTGACTTCTGAAAATCTGATGCACATACATAACTTCAAAATCACAGAGTGGGAGGGGGTCGCTTGTGAAATTTGGCCTAGGGTCGCAAAAAAAACTTAAAATTCGGCACTGGTCATATATATGTACCTACATTTTTGCTCAATTCAAGTTCCTTAAAATATACAATTTTTAATAAATATATTTTTTAAAAGATTGTCATAAAATTTCAAAAATAAATCTTACGCTGTTTTTCGGCAAAAATTTTACACAGTTGGCTTTGGCTTCCAAATTGTCATTCCAAAAATAAATCTTTCACATACTAGAAGGATACTTTCAAAGAGTCAGGATACAAAATAGAAGTGTGGTGATATTTTTGCATTAACTGCTTTAGAAATCCACACAAAGAATCAACTGTAAAAGAATAATATTATAATGTAATCTACTAAAAAATATAAATTATGTTGTTATGATTCATAAATATATTAATATGCTAGTATTTTCTAATTATTCTATTCTAACAGAACTTGTGATGGTCCTAAAATTTTGATCTTTAGTAGTTGATGTTTTGTGACACGAAGTAGCTACATAGGGTCTACGTTTCTGAACTTTCGAAGGATAATATACCTGTCAACATTATCCTCGAAATACTGTTGACAAGAATTGAGGTGTAAAAATCTAGTTTATGGAATTTTTAATAAAAAAATCTTTAAAGTATTGATTTAAAAAGGAACACAAAATCTGAGTATTTAAACGAGGGAAATTCCATAAAATCTCATCTTGCGATTATTCGAAGGCCAGGCATTGTCAAGAATCTCCGATTATGGGGGACCGTCCGTCCTTTCAAAAACATTGTTGCAGTAAAACTGGGCTACTCTCAGGGGACTGAAAGTAAAATTAATAAATATTTGAAAGTTTAAAAAATATATTAAGCAAACAGTTAATCTGCTTCAATTAAAACATATTGCTGAAACAAGATTAATTGTGGAAAAATATTTTTTAGAAAATACTAGCTGAAGTGTTTAGGTACAGGGATGGGAAGTGCTAAAGACCAGTTTGGAGCAGCAAAATTTAAGTTTTGGAGCAGAAAAACGACAAATTGTAGCAGCAAAACTGAATATTTGTAGCAGAAACGCAATAAATTGTGGTGTTTTGGAGCAGCAAAATTTAAGTTTTGGAGCAGAAACGCGACAAATTGTAACAGAAAACTGTAGATTTGTAGCAAGAATGCAATAAAACGCAGCAGCGAATTTTAGCATAATAAACAATAATTGTAGCAATTAAAATTTGTAACATGCGATTTTAAATCAGATGTGGTACACTACCCAAGGTGTAAAAACCCTGAAGGTCTCTATTGCTTATTTATGCCATTTTTATGCAATAAATCGAAACCGGTAGAGGCTATAAATGAGACATTTTAAAAACAGTTGAAAATATTAAAAAAAAAATTAGTTTTTAATTAAGAATAATTGAATTTTCAATTTTTTTTACAATATATACTTAATTTTCATATGTTGATTTTTCCCCCCACTGAAATGTGGTTTATAAAAACCAAAACAGTGTTGCCATCTTGCATATATTGTGCATGAAATCTATTAAGAAGGTTGTTACTGTCTAAGGGAAATAAAGTTACTTAATTTTTTCGCACAAACTTTAAAATTAAAGAGTAATAATTTGATGGAAAACCTACGTTACTACTTATTACAAGCATGTTAAGCGTAGGGGTGAGGGGTTTAAACACAAAAATATTTATTAAATAGTATATAAACATTTAAATCAAATATTAATGCCAAAACGAATTGCAAATCCCACAAAAAAAAAAAGCTTTTTTCAATTTGTCCATTGTTATTACATAAAATATAACAAACTTCAATTTCGTAAATAAATAATATTTTCAACTAAGAAGTAAAAACCCTAAAACTGTTATTTTGCTGTTTAAATCTTTTTTATACTGTTAAGCTTTATGAGACCATTTAAAGGCAGTTAAAAATATTTAACCAAAAGAGTTTTTAATTAACAATTAACCAATTTATACAATATTTTACAATATATACTTAACTTTCCATTTTGAATTTTTTAGTAAAATGTGGTTTATACAATAAACCAAAACACTAACAAACTACAATATCGCACACCTTGTGCATGAAAAAGACAATTTAGAATGTTCCCACTGTCTAAGGGATATAAAATTTCTTAACTTTTCCACACAAACTAGATTTATTAAATAGTAATATATTTATAGAAAACATACCTTGCTATATTTTAAGCATGTTAATCTAAATCATTAAAAATTACACTTAAGTAATTATCTTAAAAATTAGTTTAATAAGAAATTTCAAAAAGCTAAATAAAAGCGTTTTTTGTTTTGTTTTGTTTTTTAATTTAGAGGGTTGTTAAAAAGAAAAGTTTCTAATAAAAATAATTAATTTAATAAAATATATGATCATTTAAACAAAAAAGGATTAAATTGGAATTTTAATACCCTCCAAACAAGAAGAAACAATATTTAAAAAAAAAAAATCCATTTTTATTACTGAAAATTACAAGTCTTAAATTTCAATTTCGTGAATTAAATTATATTTTCGAAAAATGTAATGTAATTTTGTTAAGTAGTGCAAAACAAATCATGATAAAACGGGAAGCAGTGAAGTATAATGAACTTGTATATCGGATGCAAAAGGATTGAAAGTCTTCCAACGGAGATCGCAGCAGATCGCGTTTAGCGAATTTCTACAAGTTCAAGGTTTTCATGAATGAAAATATATAACAAAAGCGTGCCAAATGAAAGTTGCATTCGGCAGATGCGACGTAATTATAGTTATAATCATTCATCTCAACTTCAGAGTGATATCATCCCCGTTTGACGAAGATCGCAAATATTTCTACATATTCAAGATGCTAAATTTTTGTAAATTTCAGTGAAATTATCTGTTTTTTTAGATTGAGCATCGATTCTTCATAAAACCACAAACGAACTGATTATTTCCAATGATCAAGTGTCTTTTAATCAAATACCCTTGCCTAAAAATTCAGACAAATCTCAAAAAGTTATTACCTTAAATTTCTACAAATATTTAAAATTTAGAAAATATGCTTAAATTAAAATGTTGAAATTTTTTATCAAATTAAAATCTTGAATTCTACATTTCTAAATTTTTAAAACCCTCTTAATTTCAGGTTCCGAAAATTTAAAAAAAAAAAACGAAAAAGTACCACCCTTTGGTAGTGCAAAGCAAATCACGATGAAATAGAAAATAATGAAAAATAAGTACTTATTTATCAGATGCAAAAGGATTGTAAGCATTTCAACGAAGATAGCAGCAGACTTAGTGTGTATCTTAGTGAATATCTTAGTTTTCAAGAGCGAAAAAAAATCCTTAAACAGTGAGAGCCATTATGCAACGAAAGACATTTAACCACCCACTTTCGAGTGAATTATCTCCGTTTGACGAATATCGCAAATATTCTTACATGTTAAAAGATGCTCTATTCTTTTAAAATTCTCAGTTTTTCAAGATTGAGCATCGATTACGCACAAAAAAACAAACGATCCGATATTCCAATGATGGAATGTGTTATGACAATGAAATGCCCTTGTCTAAAAAGTTGAACATCAGGAATCAAGTCCTTTTTAATGACGCGAAATTATTCCATTTAAGCATTTCTCTGCTTGACGTATAGCATGCTTATACTCCATTCGTACCTTACATTTCTACAAATACTATTTAAACTTGAGAAAATGCTTAAATTTTCTCCCATTTCCTCTTCCTAAGGTTGCCTTAACTTCGTTTATAGCCAGACAAACGGGCACCAAGACATTTGCGCATTTGGCGCACGTATTTAACAAGGATTTAAAACAAAATCGGCGCAGAATCGCACATAAATGTGGTTTTGTAGCAAGTTGGCGCAGGATACCACTTTTGGCGCTCTCTGGCGCAGAATTCCCATCCCTGTAGGTATCACATGATGCATGGTTATTTTTAAGTGAGAGTATTAATACAAAATCAATGAAAAGAAAAACCTGTATGAAATTGCTTCATGTAAGTATGGAAAGTCAAATATTTACTGATAAAATATCCTTTTATAAAATTTTCACACAAATTCATATCAGTAATGATAAAAATAATTAAAGAAATTCATTGGTTAATTCTTAGTATACGGTACCACCACCAAATGTAATATTTGGCGACAATTGGTGAGAAGTAAAAGTTTATATTTTGACAGCCTTCTTAGCAATTTATTTTCACATGGTTGAAAATTGTTACGCTATTTTATGAACTGCTTTCGACTCTCGTGGCTAGGCTGGTCGTGTTCCTGATTTCGCAATGGATGTCTATGCTGCAGATGTATATCTTAATAGTAAATATTTTTGGAAGTTTGAGGGGTGGAAACCAAATATGCCGTCATTGATTGGTGTATGAATGCTGGCTCCCCAAAATGTGGAAAAGGCATGGAGCATTAGCCACGGAAGGATGTTTCCGATGACTTTTGACATAACATTTGGCAAAGTATGCTCGAAGGATTGCTGGTAAGCACCATAACCGACTGCTCAATGGGGTACAAGAATTGATCCTTAGTAATCGGAGGCCATAGACCAATATAGCAAAGAGCAATAAAACGATGTTACGAGCCTGTGACATTAGCACACAGTACGTGCATGCAGTTAAGACCTTTGATTTTCTCATATATTTATTGATTAATTGCATTATTGTAGAATCCGAACCATCGCCAATAGCTGATTGTACAGCTCCATAGTGACATTATTTAACCAACCAGCCATTATTGTCTGTCATTTTGATTAGGCAACAAATGAGAAACCCATTTTGTACTTGTTGAAAAAATTTCAGAATCACGCCAAGCGGCACTGTGTACTAAGAATTTAACAATTCATAAAAAACAAGGATAAAAGAATTTAAACACATTTTTAATATATAAATTGAAAATACTTTGGAAAATTCTTGAGTTGTTTGCAACCAGACGGTAAACCTTTCAAACAAAGCGATTGTTATAACCTGTGAAAAAAATAATCATATTTCATTAAAAAAAATTAAGAAACGAAATTTATTAATAACACTGTTTTCTGTTTAAATCAAATTCGAAGTATGTTTGAAGGTACATTTCCTGAAAAGATTTTAATTAACAAATGTGCATTTATGAAAGTAAAATAGTAATTTCATATTTACAAATTTGATTTCAGAAAAAAATATGTTGTTCTTGAAAGTAACTTATGTTTTCGTTTTTAAGATATTTTAAAACAATTACTTTTTATGCGATAATCTTCATTCTCATCAATAAATTCATTTAAAATATTTGTTTGCTTTTATTAACTTGAGGGGGGAAGAAAATCAATGCTTCCACTTCAGAGAAACGAAAATCCCTAATTTCACCATAAATTGATTTGGTTGAAAAATATCGCACAAGAACTACATAAAACAACAACAGATAAACAACGGGTTATTGGCAAAGGTTCGGGGATCATTCCGAGGCTGTACCCACGGAGGTTTGCAGTGTGAAGTAAGCAATTGCATCAGTATTACCTGAAGTTAGAGAGCATTTTTTTTTTAAATAAAGATATTTTAGCATTGAAACCCCTGTCTCCCGATACTTTGGGCCTGATTATCATCCAGGAAAGAGAGGGAGGAAAGAAAAACCCCTGCTCAGCAATCTATATCCCAAGATGCATTGCGTCGATGAGTTTTTTGAGCGGTCCAACCAGTTTTCAAGTTCTGCACATATCGAAACAGTTGTCAGTATCCCAAAAGTTGCATTGCGCTGAGGATTTCTTTTGTGCGCTACTGCGTAGGCACTAAGGTCACATTTTCGGTTTGGTTAATAACCGTCGCACTAGAGTTGCGCAGTGGCTATTGGAGATGGTTCGGGGCCTATCTCGAAGGAAAGATCCGGGAACGATGCGAGGCCTCCGTGGCCTAACGGTTCAGGGCGTCAGCTAGGAATACGAGTTCCCGATTCGATGCCAGGTGATGGAGTTGACAAAGAAAAGTAAAAAGTAGTGATCTTGTGATCGGAGGGTTGCCAGCTTCGCTACAAAATACTAGAAATGTCATCCAGAACATCCGCAAAAATTAACGGCGTGTATACGGGACTGGTGCACGATAAATCTGATCGGGGTCCAAAGTCCCGACGTATATTGAAGGCGTTGGGTGCCAGTTCAAGTGTTTCCTCGTCATCTGACCATGGTTCTAAAATAACGAGGTGCAGGTATGAATGTGTTCCCGGGTCTTTCCTTCGAGATAGACACCGAACCGTCGCCAATAGCCCACTGTGCAGTTCTAGTACGACGTTAATTAGCCAAAAACAAAAAAAGCCAAGGCCATGTATTCGTAATTACGCCAAATGCACAGTAATTTGCCATTTTCTTTAAAAAATAATATTGATGTATATATACTCAATGTAAAGATAATTGCCTACATAGGCTGCCTTCATAAATCACTTTCAATAAATATCAACAATTGCAACCAAGACTTACCGGGAATCGAACACAGGTCCTCAGCCACCGCTGTCCATGCCTCATCTGTTGTACTACCATGGCGATGTGAAGAAGTTTTAAACATAAGAAATGTTAAAAAGTTGTTCTAAAAGAATGGAAAGTAAGTTAATTGAGTTTTAATAACTCAGTTTCAATTTAAGTAATCGACATAAAATATAGTGGAAATCCATCTTTTTTAAGTTTGTCCGGTCGCTTTGTTAAGATGGCTTGAACAGAAGCCGAGATGAGCAATATTAAATCACACTGCTCATTTTTGAGAAAGTACGATTACTTAAATTTGATGACGTCATCGCTCATTTACGATGCAATTGTACTAAAAGAAAAACGAGTATGTTCAGATACTCATTTTTAAGTACCTTTTATTACAGTGTGAAGTCGTATACCAGGCCTAACGTGCTGAAATTATTTTTCAAATTTCTGTAATATTCTAATTACAATTTCAAGTCAAATTTCGTACGATAATAGTCTTTTTTATGCCTTAATAATGGTCTTAATAATAGCTGTTTTGTTCAATGGGGCCCACTACTATTTTGTTTTGCGGGAGAGCCCTGATCAGAACCTTTACGCCACTGATACAAACAACGTATCTTCAAAAATATTTAAGTTTTGAGAATATCTTAAAGTAAAAATAATTTCATATATATAATTCCCTTCAGGAAACGTGGAAGTAAATATGTTGTAAAAGTGTAAATAATCACGCGTTTTATTTTATCCAGCCATATGTGCTTTTTGTGGGGAGACAGGAAGTGTGAATGAATAGAACACAATCCACAAACTGAAGTTTTATTATCAACTTGGTTCATTATAATTTAATTTAATTAATTTTTTCATATACATATTCTCCCTCTTCTTTTGAAAAATACAAATTGGTATCCGTCACTGATGTCCTCAAAATTTTTTCTTTTGTAACACTTAACAGGCAAATAGCGCATGGAAAAATTGTGCCGGGGTCATTATAAATAGTTGTTCATTTGTGAATACTAAATGTTTCTATGTGACTAGACTGATAAATTTCTGCTTAGTGCTATTTCTAACAGTTACCCCCCCCCCCCCCCCCCCCCCCAATTTGGTAAACAGAGAAAAAAATCGTCTGATTTTTTTTTTTAAATCATTAAACTCTAAAATACCATCGCCATATGAGTTAAAAATTCTCCAAACGTGGGGGGAGCCCTGAAAAATATTTAACCATAATTTTATAAATATTTCTTTTGTCAACAGATAAATTGTTGTGATATCGGTGTCACACACGCCACGGTCACAAACATCTCAAATAGTGACGTGTGTAACTAAGACCAAATTTATTTTTCAAGAAATAAATTTTTAGTTTTTTTTGCAGATTTCCCATGTTGAATAAGCTTATAGTAAAATAAGTCAACATGATAAAATTTATAATTAAGTTTTTATTTAAAAAATATTAACTTTGTTTAACGCATGTGACGCCGAACCCGTTATTTTAGAGTGGTTAAAATTTACACAGAATCTAATAAATTGTTCTGTCAGATATTTTTTGTCAAAAAATATGTTCTTGTTATGACATATATTAGTATTATGTTATTTTTATTACGTTTATTTAATTTTTAATACAAATTATACACCCGATAGCAAGGTAAGCGAGTTTCGGAAAATGCCCGATTAAAATTTTCGTCCCCTATCTAATATTTTAAATAAAATGCATTATCATTTACAAAAAATATACTTTTTTCTATATAAATTAATTTTTTGGAATTTGTTTTCTGTAATTTTAATGTTTTGACCATAGGACCACTTTGCTTGGAATGCCCCATATAATAAATTGAGAATGAACTATTTTAAGTCTTGCCTAAGTTATCCAATAGATGGCAGCATCAAAAATATTTTATTGTCTATCTCGTCTATAGTTTCTTTTTTTGGGGGAAAAACTATTCTCATAAAAAAAATTATATTATTTAAATTATATAATACTGTTTCACTTACCCTAGTAAAGATCAAACTCAAGCTAAATCTGCTATAAAATTTCCAAGTTCTACATTAAACAAAATTATTTTTAATAAGATAAAAGCTTTTTAATGAATATCCAGGCAATGGCCGTGATAAAATCAGAGTATTTAAGATTCATAAAAAAAATCAATACTTGTTTTATTTTACTAAATACTTTCATAATTATTTTTGCTCATATTTATTTAATTAATAAATGTAAAAAAGCCCTAGTAACTTCAGTAAATAATTTAAAGCATGCTAAAGGATAATTCAGAAATGATATTAGGTAGAATTCCAAGATAAATTTATTATAAACTAGGAATACGGTCCTGTCAATTTGTTAAGTAAGAGATGCGCGACTTTTTTTAGTTAGCAGCCAGTCGAATATCGCTCTTTATAGACTGTTAAATAAACTTTCTTGAAATCTAGATTTATTCAATTAAGTTTACTCCATTTTTATATAATGCGCATGTAAGTGACAGTTTATAAATATTTTTTAAATAAAATCACGAACTTTTTATTTGCTTTCTGTCGTTTTCTACAATTTTGTTTTCGAATAAGGAACAAAATTTTTCCTAATAAATACTTGTAGTTTTAGTCGATAAGTATATGTTTTTCTCTGTAAAGTAACAGAGTTTTGTTTTCTGACTGCTGTTGAACATCCTTTTGTTTTCAAATATGGAATAAACATGTTTGCTATAAATAATTACTTGTAGTTGTTGTCGATTTCATAAAATTTCAACTGAAATTTTATTAAATAAACAGCAATTACAAGTAATAATTAATAAGTACTAGTTGTAACTAACCACAACTAGTTTTAACTACAAAACATTTATTTAAAACTAGAATTATCTAACAGAAATTGTTAATTCTAGTGTTGCCTAGTTAAAACTGGTATTAATAAAGAGGCTATGATAAAACTAGTTCCAACTAGGAAATTCGGGTATCGACTGATTTAGGGTTTTCAATGTGACATATATATATATATTGAAAAATTAAAATTCTCAAAATAATTCATGTATAATACTTCACAGTAAATAATAAATTAAGTTTTATAAGAAAATATTAAATCAACAATGTAGGACACAATTTAAATGTGTTGTTCAAATTATAAATGTCTGAAGAATATAAATTGCATAATATTTTGGTTCATAATAAACATATATAACATACACTATATTAATTACATACTGTGCAATTTTACTTAAAATTTTCATAACATTTTGTATAAAAAGCTGTCTGAAAAAGAATATAATTCATAAAGTCATCATTAAATAATTTTAACATTCCTTCAGTCAAATAAAATAAATTATATACATTTAGCAAGGATAACTGTAAAGATATTTTGAAAACTTAAGCGGAGAACTTAAATAATTTTCCACTGAATGTTCATCATTCTCGTTCTTGTAATTGCATTAAATATCCGACTTGAAAAACATCGTTGATACCTTCTTTTTCAACGTACATCAACCATTGTTTGACGCTACACCACTGTTTGACGCTACACCACTGTTTGACGCTACATGTGAAAGGAAGAAAATAAAATTAAAAAAAACGAGCGCTCTCGTTTCTTAGAAAAGTCTGAGAATAAGGAAATTGATACCAAGTAACTAGCTTCCTACTCTGTAAAGGTTCTTTCTGCTACTCTTCAACAGTTGGCAAAAGATCCTTGAGCACACTAATCTCAAAGCGAAGCATTTCATTCTCCCACTCTAATTCAGCCACACGTTTTTCTGTTACTTTTCTTCTCTGCTTGGACATTGCTCTGTAATGACCAACTGCAATGATCTTTCGTTCTCTGCGTTTGCTGTGCTTGTCAGTTTCGTTATCCATGTAGTTTTTATTCTCCTCGTTCCTGTAGGAGCTGGCGGGGATGTATCCGGCAGAATCGAGGTTATTAGGCATATGGGACATGTCCGAGTATTCGTAACCGTGACAGTAGGTGGACACGTCGGTTGAATCCGGCGCTTGCTTGACGTTTGCCGCGGCGGACTCACTGTGGTCGGAGCTAAATCCGGTAGTCTGCGGCATCAGAAATCCGTACATGACACTCACGGGCACGCTGGGTCTCTGGGAGGTCTGGTCACCCGAGTTCGGAACCTGGTTCTGGATCTGAAGATTGAAGGACATCTCCGAAGAGTTGGAATCCGATAGGTCGGGGATTGTTTTTAAGTTTAGAGTTTTCAGTTTGGAGCTCCGCTTAGGTCTTTCCGTGGCAAAGTCATACATTTGTGGAAGATCCACGAAAAGCTCGGAGTTGCATGATTGGAAATCTTTTAGGAGAGCCATTGTTGATTGTGGACGGGACTGCTGGTCGGTGAGTTCGGAGAGCGATGTAGTCGAAAGCGAAAAGAAAATTGCTAATACAAGCGCATGCTCCGAAACTCAGTTGGCGAATGTCTTACACAATACCAGAGCAGCGGAGACCGCCGGAACTCTTCGAAGTCACGTATTCTTCCGCGACAAATAGTCCGCAGACAATCATGATAAATCTCCTAATAAAAGTATGGCTCAGAGCATATTTTAAGGAATTTTAACTGGTGGGGCAAATTAAATTCTGCAGAAAGCAGAACCCCAGAAGTTAATGAAAACTTTGTACTTAAAATAGCAAATTTTAAACTAATTTAATAAACTTAGTTTAAAATTATATATGTTATATAAAAGGCTAATTAAAAAGTTTATTTAAAAGAAATGTTCGAGTTCATGAAATTTTCTAACGATTCATAAAAGTATGTTTTATTTATTTTCGTAATGCAAAATTTTATTTAAAAAAAATTTATATTTTTTTAAAGAAACCTAATGTTTTGTATTTTAAAATATATATTTGCTACACTTCCGCCATTTTACTTCACACAAATGTAAAGTTTTAAATATAAAGTATATATACATCTAAATGCGTATGCTTAGGTACATTTTAGACTAGTACTCGAGCATATTACAAAAAAAATGTGCCAAACATTACATTAATAAGTAGCATTTACTTTATAAGATAAACAATAATATTATATTTATTTGTATTCGGAAAATATTTTATTTTACAGCACAAAAATGTAGAAAAATAAGTAGTTTTAAGTTTTTAAAAAACGTTATCATATCAGTGTATTGTAATATACGTTAGATAAAGTTAGACATAATACTTCCTTAAAACTTGTTATCATTTCTGAAAAATGTTTTTATATAATCTCTGCTCTTGTAAATTGCTGCTTCTGACAACTTTTGTCGCCGTTCCTCAAGCTACAGAAATTTTAGCACTAAAGGGCGGTGATTGGAAGATGCTGTTCCTTTTCCATTTAAGATTATGATGAGTCTCTTATTAATTATTTCGAGATTATCTGACTGCCTATGATATGAAATCAACATGTTGTAGCACGAAATGACCCTTTCCACAAGCATGGAATGTGGTGTGGCCACGAGTTAAAATTATGTGAATGGAACTTCTCTTCCCTATATTAAATAATTATTTTTCAAGATTAAAACAAATAAATTATTCTGGTGGGGAAATAGAAGTTTATTGTGAATCAGAGTTATTTGATATTTATAATAGTATATTAAAAAGAAAAACGGCATTGACTTTTTCAACGAAGTATGCCCATCTAAAATAAGAATCTAAGGAAAGTAGTTGAATAAAAAACTAGTATTAATAGGCATTTACAAAAGTTTTGTATATTTTTTACATTGTTTTGAAGTAATTTATTTTTTTAAGCAAACTTTCAGACACTTTTTAATTTTTACCAACCTTTATTAAAGTTACTCATATATTTCATGTAACCTACGCATAAGCGCAAACTTATATTGGGCCCACGGACCCCCCCCCCCCCCCCCCAAATAATTTTGAAAACTTTACGCCTCTGAACCTACGAAATACATATCCAATGAAAGATTTGATGGCGAGACTAAGACTTACTGTCTCAGAACTTGAATGTGCTACCGAATTGGCTTTTTATAGTTGGCGATTTTGTTAATAATTCAGTTAACCTGGTATATTGCTTGTTAAAAAGTAATATATCCATTTTTTTTTTACTTCTTGATTAATTTATATTGGTATCAATATATTGAGAATACCTAATAATAAAACATTTTCATAAAAATTTTAATAAAAAAATATTTGATCCCTTTTCGATCATACGTAATTAACGAAAAAAAAGAATTTTTTTTCAAATAAATTATTTTAACCTTATTCTTGCTGTCGTTTCACTCTAGACATTTAGTACAAATAACTTATATATGCTAATTTTGGTTACCTTAGAATTATACATCCATAATATATTTTGCTCATATAAAGATACCAATCAAAATTTAAAAAAGAAACTAAAATATTTATATTCATAAGCATAATCTTGTATAATCTTTTGAAAAACTGGCTCAACGTCCATATAGTTTATACATTTTAATAAAAATTAGAGCTTGGAGTCCCCCCCTCAATAATTTTGAAAACTTTAGGCTTCAAAATGTTATTAATATCGGAAAATATATTTCCCCCCAAAAGTAAAAATTAGAAAGCTCTTTTCACTATAGAAATAAAATTTAGTTGAACCATACATGAACGGAAATTCTTTATTATTTACTACTCAAATCAAAGTTTCCTCTAAATTTTTACGAAATGATAACATGCGAAAACAATAGAAAACATTTACTTATCTTTTGAAAATTAGAGCAATCCTCCTTTCTTTTAAACATGCGAATCGGTCAATTTTAATATTAACTTAAATAACGAAACAACAGCACACAGTAAATTTATCACGAAAACTATTTCCGTTTGGAGAACTTCTCTGAAATTCTCGGTTCTCCCAACCATCCCCGCGATTCACGCACGAGCCAATCAGTTTATCGAATACCAAGTGCAGCTCAAATCAGAAAATTCATTTCGGGCTGTACCTCGCCACACATGCAGTGCATTAGTAGGGGGGGGGGATCTCCTCCATACTACGTAGAGGTTGAGATAGCAACGATGCAGCCGATTTCGAACTTCGCTTTTTGGCTGCAGTTTTGATTGAATGGAGTTTTTTCTCATCCTGAATTGTGCATTACGGCGACAGGCTTACTATTTATAGGAGATTTTGTTTACTTACCGTAGAAATTTCATTTTCAATTCTAATCTTCATTTAAGAACGTTAGTAAAATATCTGATTTTAGATTTAAAATACACTTGTAAATTTAGGTGCAGCTCGGCAGTACTTGCTGTAGTCCACGAGTCGCCACTGATTGGTAAGTCTTGTTTGTGATCAGTCTTTTTTGTACTGGCAACATTTCAAGAAAGCCATTCCAAAAGGATCAATTGAAACACTTTCCACCCTTGTAACACCTTCCTTACCTCCTTGCCATATATTTCTGCCCTGATCCCTTCAAATATATGCCAGGAATTTTCCTGACTAGCTAGCTTTCCTGACTAGTGTGAAAGCTTTTTTCCCTCGTTAAAGATACAATAGTCGTCCCCGTAATTTTCCCATTAAGTTAAAGGCATCTGTAGGAATGGAGGTCTGAGGAGGTTGAGTGTCGAAATAGGGCCTTTTCACGGGAATGGGGATCTGTATCTGTCTAATGTCATTCTTTCCTATGCCATATATACAAGTTTATGTTTTTACTATGGAAAATGGATTAAACAAAAAAAATTCCGGTAGGGCAAATCTGTACGACTGGTCGGGCATTTTTACACACTGGTAGGGAAAAATCCCCACCAACTCTATGTTAAAATATGCCCTGGTATGGCTAGCCGCGTACTGGCAACTATCGTACATTCAATTAAACTATTTAGTTGCATGCAACTGGAAAACTCAAATTGTATCCTCTCTCTTGAGCAATTTTTAATTGCACAAAATATCATTTCGCTCGTTGGCGAATATCACTCAGTTGGCTTCCACTTTTCGACCTTTCCAAGCTTTGGCAAATAATCGACAATTTGGTGATTTTGTATGGATTGCGGTCATCCGATTTTGGCGATTTTTCACCTTCATGTTGGCGATTGCGAGATCTGAGACCTGGCAATCCTGAGTTGTATTCAATTAAATAATCGCCCGCAGTTGGTGTGCAGTTTTTTAGTCACTCATTTGATTAAAAGTTACAAAAATTACATTTATTACTCGTGTGCGGCTAATCTAAATCAAACGTGAAAGCCTTCCGAGTTAGACGGAGAATGAGTATTTGCTTCCGTTTCATACGATTTTGCTTTTTTCGTGCAAATTTTTGGATTACTGATAAAATCATTGCTTCCAAGTGTAAGAATCGATATCCAAACACAAAAGCTTTCATAAAAGCACAGAACATTCACCTTTGTTATAAATTTATACTTCCATTATAATTCTTCCTAAATTCTAATTAAAAATATATAAATACAATAGTTAGGAGCCGTTCATTTATTACATGACGCACACTTGAAGGGGAGGGGATATGTCTATCACGCGTGACCTGGTGGAGGGGGAACGATTGGTTGCGAGACGTAGCAAAACTTTCTGGAAAAAAAAATCAGAAACTTGTTTCAAAAACATTGATACAGTTTTTCACATACGATTTTTATAATTTCGCAATATTTCTAATGGGATGCTTGGTGAAATACACACACTCTCATTTATGAGCATTCAGCAGTCGTCAAGGCTGTTTTCGTCAATTCTGATAATCGTTTCGTCATTGAATCGCTTGACTTTTGACAAAACAAGAATTTTCAAATTTTTAACAAAAGTAATTTAATTTACTTCGATTCCTTTCTGGTGGTAACACGAAGGAAAGAAGATGGATGTGAAGTAACATAGCAACCCTACATTCCGAAAAATTAAGCAAAAATAAACACAGTTAAAATTAAGCACAGTTAAAATTAAAAGCACAAGCACAGTTAAAATTAAAAGACAATTTGCGCAGTTGGGGAATAAAAAACAAGATCTGAATCAATAAAAGATTCAAGTATTTAACCTTGATAGATAAGATAAATTATAAAGTTAATTATCTCCAAGTAATAGAATTTAACTTAGTTTACAAAACTTTGCAATATCGCCAAATACTTCTCCAAAGATTTGTTTGCGCCTAATTTTTAAGAGATTACTTATTGCAAATCGGTTCTAGACTTGAGTTCATCTTCTTTCCTTCGTGGGTGGTATCAGCTCCATTTCTGTTTGTATAGTGTCCCAATTCAAAATATCTTTTATGGCACGGGCGATAGCGCGCCTGACTTCAGACAGAGAGATCCGTGGTTCAAGTCGAACCGCCGATACTTATTTTAAATTGTCCTCATTTTTGACGAAATAAATTGCGTAAAAAAAGTGATAAAGTGAACTTCCTGAATTTAATGAAATATTTAAACAATGATTCGAAAATACGAGACAGTGTTCCCGTGTCTTACCTTCGAGATATAGACCCCGAACCGTCGCCAATAGCCCACTGTATAGCTCTAGTGCGACGTTATTTAACTAATCAACAATAATTTAAAATGATAGCATAATTATAATGAACAGGAAGGTTTTGGGATTACGAAAAAATATGGTGGCTAATAAAACCAAAATTTGTGGAAATAGTGTTTGATACAACTGGAATTCGATTGCAATAAAAAAAAATTGTTCCGTCAATTCACACCAGTGGGAAAGCTGGCCCTGCGATACGTGATAATACAATATTTACACGCTTGTAGAAAATATGCACATTTCAGTCACTTAACGTCATCAATAGATTTGTATTTTATTGTCGTTAGGAATGTTATCGGTATTACACTTCAAGTGAGACAAATCGGTTGATATTTGATACGTTCTGCAGTTGAACATGCGTAGTATTCATAGAATCCAGTTTTTTGTGGGAGGTTAAAGGGAAACACATCGAACCTTACTTGTAATTGAGTGTTAATAAAGCTTTTATCACACGCCATCGCCTGTTTTCATTATTAACTGATTACAATTTGTCGGACGATTGTCATTGCTTGTCTGTATCACATTTAGCAGTATTGGCATAATAGAACTTTATTTTTGTCCAACCACTTCGCTTATATTTTAATCAAGTCGCTTAGCTATAGTAGCAACAAAGAATAGTTTATTATGTGTAGTTAAACAGACAAACAATGAGAACACCCCAACAGTTTGTGACCTCGGAAGAGTATTTGCAGTTCCTCCTGAAAAAAATAAGAAGTTTACAACCACTACTTATAACATTCTATTTTTACAGTAAGAATTATTAAGTTTTCTTGGTTGCAAAAAATAATTATTTGGATGATCACTTATGAAGAAATAAAAAAGAATTCAGAAACAGTATTTATAAGAGTTAATGTGAAAATTTTCTTATTTATACGTTAAAAAGCTGAAAATACTTCTAAGTGTATTTTATAAGTATTAATTATACTATTACAAACTACAAAAATATTATATGTTTACTATGATATTTTATTACATAATTCCAGGAGTATCTATGTATCTAAGTTCCAACTCTCTTCATATAAGAGGGTGGTTAGAAATATAATTAATGGGTTGGAAATATAATTAATGAGTGAAACTTGCCTGTGCACTCGTACATTCAAAGCCAATGTTTTGAAATTTCTAAAATAATTTTGCACATTGGAGAATAGAAATTCCGTGTTATCTACAGTTTGTTAACTAAAACTAAACGGTGAAAAAAAAAAGAATTTTGTATTCGTGATATCTTTTTTATAAGTCAGTTTGTGTACGAGTTGTGCTAAAAAAAATATATAATATTAAGTTTACAATTTCAACAGATATTTTATGATTAGAGATTGGTAATTTGACACTCTCGATGAAATCCCATTTCACTTATTCGTTTTTTAAAATTCATTTCCAAAAACTCTTATTACTATAAAATGCAGTTTGAAATAAACATAAAGGAACAATTTTTGACAACAACATTACAAAAACAATCTTAATTTTTAATATTGTGCATAAATATAAAACATGAATCACGTAACATCAAATATACAAAATGTCAATGACTTGAATTACGTGTTCTACTGTTTTTCTTCAGGAAATATATAGCTCATTAGTTGTATTCTAATATAATAAATAGAAAAGTATATAATAAATTAAGAATGAACTGTTTTAAATAGTGTAAAAGTTATCCAATAGATGGCAGCATGAAAAAATACTTCATTTTCTGATTCTTGTTTGGGGAAAATATCTGCCTTAAATATTAATATTATTATAATAAATTTAGATTATTTAAATTATATAATACTGCTTAAAATATTGTTTCACTGACCTTTCACCAAAGATCAAATTCAATCTCTTATAAAATTTGCAAATTTTACGTTATCTTTTATAAATTGTTTTATATAGGATAAAACTCCTACATTCCCAAACTTTAAGAAACGTATATTTAATGTGCATTTTATTAAATAAAATGAAAAAATAAGCTTATAAATGATATTTAAAAGTGACGACCTTTACATTGATATCTAGGTATGGACTTTTGATAAATTCGAAGTATTTAACTTAAGAAATCACTATTTTTCATTTTACTAAATGTATTGAACATTAATTTTTCTTTTTTATTACTTAAGTAATAAATATTTTTTTTATTATTTAATACATATTTTTAAAAATCCCTTATTACTACGATAATAATTTAAAAGCTATAGGAAAATTCGGAAATTACGACAAGGATATATTATGTAGAATTCCATGGCAAATTTAATCTCAATAAATTACAATTCTCAAAGTAATGCATAATAAAACTTCATAGTGCATACTAAATTAAGTTACATAAGAAAACATTAAATCAATAATAAATGGCACAATTTCAGTTTGTTCAAATAACAAATATCTGAAGAATATAAATTGTAGTACTTATGGTTCATATTAAACTATTTATATAATGTATATTATACATATTGTGCAATGTTAATTAAAATTTCAATAAAATTCTGTATAAAAAGCTGTTGTAAAAGTATGTTGTGAATAAAGCCATCATTAAATAGCTTTAACATCCTTTTAGTCAAATAACTTAAGTTATATACACTTTAACAAGAATTATATGAAGTTCAAATTATTGTTAGTTGTTTAAAAAAATATTTTCAGTCTTATATACTCATAAATACAACACTTACAATTATATATATTATTTTTTACATTAAATTTTTAATGTGCAGTTATAAATATTCCGGATAATAGAAGAGCTTTAAAAAAAATTATCTTTGGTAACTCATACTGTCAATATTATATTGAATGACACATACATCCGAGTTCAATGATATAAACAAAGTTTGAAAATCTTAAATGCAGAACATAAATAATTTCACATTAAATGTCCACAAAGGTAAATGATCCTTTAAAATCCAATCCATAATCGACATCCTTTACTATTGTCAGACATCAAATAATGAAGGAAAATAATCTTAAGTTTTTTAAATATCCAGTGAAATCAGCCGAATATTCGACTTGAAAAACAATAGATATATGATTATATTCCTCTTTGTCAATGTATCTCAATTTCACCACCACTGCTTATCGATACACGAAATGAGGAAAAAACGAAAGCAAAAAGGAAATTCCTACCAAGTAACTACGAAGCTTCTTACTCTGTGTAAATTTACTTGTTAGGGTTTTGCCGATCTCTTAACGTTGGCCAAAAGGTCCTTGAGTACGCTGATCTCAAAGCGAAGCTTCTCATTCTGGGACTCCAAGTCACTGACTTGCCTCTCCGTGTCTTTGCATCTCAGCTTGGCCTTTTCTCTGGATTTACGGACTGCAACGTTGTTTCGTTCTCTGCGTCTCTTGTACTCGTCAGACGCTTTATCCAATTTCTTTTTCTTCACCTCGTCCTTGTAGGAGCTGTTGGTGTTGTTTCCAGTTGAGCTGAGGGTATCCGGCAACTGGAACATACTGGAGTATCCGGGATCGTAGGTGGACTCGACGGCCGAATCCGGCTCCTGCTTGATACATGCTACCGAGCCAAATCCGGCGGTTTGCGGAGTCGGGAATCCGTACGAGACATTCACGGGCACGTTGGGTTTCTTGGAGGCCTTGGCGGCCAGGAATTCTGCCTGAAGGGTCTTGGCTAGTTTCGGAGCCTGGGTCTGGTCCCTGCTGAAGGTATCAAGATCGAAAGAGATCTCCGGAGTGTTGGGATCCGACAGGTGGGCGATGGCTTCGAAGTCCAGAGTTTTCAGATCGGAGCTCCACTGAGGCCTTTCGGTGGCAAAGTCGTACATTTGTGGGGGATCCACGGAAGGCATAGAGTTGCATGATTGGAAATCTTTTCGGAGATCCGTTGTTGATTGTGGAGGGCCTTTCTGCCCGGTGAGTTCGGAAAGCGATGGAGCCGAGAGCGGGAAGAAATATGAATACATGTGCGCACGCTCCGAAACACGAATGAGGAATGCCTAACGGAGTACCATACCTGCAACAATGCTCTGCGAGACCGACGGTACTTTTAGAAAATAAGTATTCTTCCGCGACAAAGAGTCCGTAGACAAATACGATAATTCTCCTACCAAAGGAAAAGTATTGAAAGCTTTCATAAAAGTACATAAAATTTACCAATTTAAAAATGTATACTTCCCATTATATTTGAACTTAAATTCTTATCAAAAATATAATGACAGTTAGGGGCTGCTCATTTATTACATCATGTATTATTGGGGGAGGGGGTGGGAAGAGGTATGGTATATCATGCGTGATATGAGGAAGAAATAACCACTGGTTGCGCGATGTAGAAAAACTTTGTAGAAAAAAAATGCTAAATTTTCCCCTCAAACATTAATATGAATCACTTTTTATAAAACTTATAATATTTGTAATGGGATGTTTGGTAAAAAACACAGATAGGAAATTTTAATTCTTCACAATGACACCGGTTTTTTTAACGTTTTATTCATTCTACGCCTCTTTTCGTTTAATATTTTTTTTGCATAATCAATGTAATAAATACAAAATTACTGGAAAATAATTTGATTCATTTAACAAAAATAGATTATTTTAGTTGGAGCAATATTAAAGGATGTTTTCTTTTTCAATGTAAAGGTAATTAACACAAAATTCTTAAAATAATAATAATAAATCATTTTACAATTTTTTAAACTTTGAATCAACTTTACAAAGTTTTATTATACAATCACATTAAAAGACCAAAATGAACTTTCTTTATTTAAACAATACAAGTAATTAAAAAATTATTTTACAATAAACGCATTAATTATTTAAAAAGGAATTTGCCATTTCCAATCACATCAGAATTTCGTTCAAAATCATTAAAAATCCCAGCAATCAGGGCAGGCTTTTTTTTATGTCGTTCTTCACATATTTGGTTTTTGCAAGTGTCACGTTAGACTCTTTTAACCCATTAAATCAAACAATTTCATGATTTCCGTGACATTGCCACAATACTGAACCTCAAAATTTAAAGCATGTTTCTCAAAACTGTCAAATATGACCGAGGTTTGTTCTTGTTCCGAGCCACAGATTTTATAAAATACAAGGGAAAAAATTTATAAATACTCGATACTGAATGGGATATTTTTATCTATAATGGTTTCGGAGTTATTATAGTGCGTAACTATAATCCGTTTAAAAATTAATAAAATATGAAATACTTCTCTTATTAATATTTATTTAATTTTTAACAATTAATAGCATAAAACTTATTAATATGATAAAGTAAAAATTTATTTTCTTTATTATCCTATATTTTTTAAATTATAATAAACTGGGTGGTTTTAATAAATGGGAAGGTGTTCGGATTACCGAAAAACTATAGTGATAATAAAACCAAAATTGGTGGATATACGTTTAAAACCACTGGATTCGATTGCGATAGAAAAAAAATTATATTAGTGCGCATTAATGGGAAAGCTTGCGCTGCCTTTTGTATAAATAAAATATTTATACGCTGAATGGAAAATGTGCAAACTTTATTCACTTGACATCATCATATTTGTAGATAGAAGGTCGTTAGGAATGTTATCGGTATTCTACTTCATGCGAGACCAAACAGTTGATACTTAATACGTTCTACAGTTGAAAATAATGTACATTGAATCCAGTTTTTACAGGAGGTTCAAGAAAAATCAATTGAACCTTACTTGCAATTAAGTATCAGAAAAGCTTTTGTAACCTGCAATCGCCTGTTTTTATTATTAATTACGACTCCACATGCAGCGCCTGTTTTCACACTAGCGGGCACTATCGGAAATAATTTTTTTTCTAAAAATGAAGATCAAGTAGAATAAGAATTCATTCTAAACAGTAATTAAACATTCCTAGAGAAGCAAAAAAAAAAATTCAAATCACAAACATGTATATATTATAAGGAACTTATATAATAGCGGAAGTAAAAATTGCTTATATACTAAAATTTATCTAAATTCCTCTTCATATAAGTGGGTAGAATTATAACTAAACTCTCTGAAATCTGCTGTTAAATTTAGAGCTAAATGTTTTAAATTGTTTAAATAATTATGCTTCAAAGAACCATGTTATCTGTAGTATCTTTAATAAAACTAAACGGTGAGAATAATAATTCACACTAATATCTTTTTCTTTGGTCGGTAAGTGCAAGAACTGCGTTTAGAAATAAGTAATCTTAGCCTCCAATATCACTAGTTATTACAGAACTGAATATTGATAGTTTTGATTTTAGCAAACTCAATTTTGATGAATTCCTATTTCGTTTATGGGCCATTCAACGATATATTTTAGCTTCGGGCCCCCTCCGCAACGTTTTTTTTGTTATTATTTTATTTTATAATTCACGTAAAATAAACCAAATTTTTTAGTGGGTTTAGTTAGTTTTCAATTTGTTAGTTTAAAAAAATGGGTTTGTTTTACGTTAATTAAGATATAATAAAATAAAAACAAGGCATTGTGGAGGGAACACGAAACGAAGAAATACCTATGAATGGCACAAATTCGCTGTGTGAAAACGATTTAGTATTAAACTTCTATACAAATGTAACAATCAATTGTAAAAAAAAGTATGATTTATTTCCAATAAAATTTCTTTATGTAGTTTGAAACAAATAAAACCTTTTTGACGCAGCCTATTTAAATTATTAATACAATCTTATATTTACTATTCGTACGTGGAATGCAAAGCAGGAATTAAGTAACTTGAAAGATCCGAAGAGTTATGACACTTTATTTTATACGTTTGATTTTTTTTAGATTGTTCTCCTACTGTTTTTATTTGAGAATAATAAATAACTTTCATTAGTGTAAGGGAATTATATAATAAATTGAGACTGAATTATTTTAAATATTGCATAACTAACTCAATAGATGGCAGCATCAACATTATTTCGTTACACTCTTCTTCTTGGATTCGGATTTTTTGCAGAAGGATTATTTATATATATATATATATATATATACAATCCAATTGTTTTTTGTTTTGGGTTTACACTAATAAAGGTAAGTGGATATTACTAATAACTGTGTAGCTCTAGTGCGACATTATTTCAACCAAATATCTTCATCTATCGATTTTTATGGAATAAATTCAATAATAAAACTCACAATATAATTTTGTATTACTAAATTACATAATACTAATTATAATTTTGTTTTACTTACCTTTTATAAGCTAAGACAAGCTCAATCTAAATTTTTCGTAAAAAATTGCAAGTGCTGCATTTTTTTTAATCATTCTAAGTAAGAACAAATTTGAGACATACATTTTTCCCTGCATACTGTTACTATAAATAATTATTCTTACAAACGATTTTCTTTTGTGAAAACTTTAAAATGAATATTTATGCATAAATTGTAGTAAAATCAAAGTATTTAATTTAAAAGCTACACTATAAAACCAGAGACCTTTTTAACTAATGAAATACATAGAAACTTGTTTTTTATTATTTAAGTAAACATATATTAATAAATATGAAATTCAGTAATAACGACGTAGATATATTAATTTATATGGAAGACAAATTTATTCACTTAAGAATAAATTTAAATTCTCAATTAAATGCAATTATATAATGCAATTAAATAAAAAATGAAGGACACAATTTCAGTTTGTTGTTCAAATTACAAAAGTCTGAAGAATTTAAATTACAATATTTTGGTTCATCAAACGTGTATGCTATTATACTAATTACACATTGTACAATGTTAGTTAGAAAGTTTCAAAACTTAATTTATGAAATCATCATTAAATAATTTTAACATCCTTAGGTACATAAAATCAATTATATACACTTTAACAAGAATGAATGTAAAGATGAAGTTCAAATTATTGCTGTCAAAACAAAATAATTCGGCCTTATATACACATAAATACAACACTTACAATGCACATCGCATTTATAAAAATCACAAAATCCCATTAACTTCTTAATGAGCAATTTAGAGTATTCTGAATGAAATCGGCACCAATACACATGACAAAAGAGTATTTAAAAAATCGATATTTAGTAACTCATACCATTATCTTCAATATTAATATTGGCACACACATCCAAGTAAAATCCTGTAAACAAAGTTTTCAAAACTGAAATGAAGAAGATAAATAATTTCCCATTGAATATTCACACACAAAATAACCCGGTTACTTTCAATCCAATCGAAAAACAACATATTTTACCAGAGTCAAACATCAAATAATGAATGAATTTTTAAGTATCCAATGCATCCAATGGAATCAGCCAAATGTCCGACTTGGAAAACGACACATACCCGAGATATCGTATTTATCAATGTATCTCAATTGATTGATGATACATGAAAGGAACGAAAAGCTAACAGCTCTGGCTTTTCAGAAAGAGTCAAAGACAAACGGAACTAAATAAATAGTTCTTTACTCTGTAGGAATTCACGTGTTTATAAGGTTTTTCTGCACCCCCACATTGGCCAAAAGGTTCTTGAGCACACTGAGTTCCTTCGACATCAGCTCGGCTCTTTTGCGAAGTCTCTCATTCTCCCACACCAAATGGGAGACTCGTCTCTCGGTGTCTTTGCATTTCTGCTTGGCTTTTTCTCTGGATTTACGGACTGCAATGTTGTTTTTCTCCCGTCGTCTTTTGTATTCGCCAGATGCTTTATCCATGTTCTTTTTCTTCTTTTCGCACTTGTGGGAGCTGGCAGAGTTGTATCCAGCAGAGTTGAGGGAGTCCGGCAACTGGGGCACGCCGGAGTAACCGTATCCGGGACAGTAGGTGGACTCGGTGGCTGAAGCCGGCTCTTGTTTGACACTTGCCTCAGAACCATAGCAGTCGGAGCCATATCCGGTAGACTGGGGCATTGGGAATCCGTACGGGGCACTCATGGGCACGCTGGGTCTCTGGGAAGTATCGGTGGCCAGGAGATCTGCCAGGAAGGTCTCGACTTGGTTCGGAACCTGGTTCTGGACTGCAATGACGCTCTGAAGATCGAAGGAGATCTCCGAGGTGCTAAAGTCTGACAGGTCGGGGATGGTTTTCAGTATGGAGCACCGCTTAGGTCCTTCAGTCATAAAGTCATACATTTGCGGGGAATCCACGAGAGGGTATGGGTTGCATGATTGGAGATCTTTTAGGAGAGCCGTTGTTGATTGTGAAGGGGCCTGTAGCCCGGTGAGTTCGAAGAGCGAAAGAAATTAGAAAGCACTAGGGTCGAAAGCGAAACGAAAACTGCAAACACTCGCGCACGCTCCGATGCAGTTGGCGAATGCTCTACGCAATACCACCCCAGCAACATCACTCCGCGAGCCCAGCGGAACTTCTCGAAGTAGGTATCCTTCCGCGATAAAGAGTTCGCCGACAATCACTATAAATCTCTCCCCAAAAAAAGTATAATTTTACGTGAAAACTTACCGAATTGGACAGAGAATGAGTATTGCTTTCTTTTCGTATGAATTTGATTTTTTGGGTTACTGATAAAACTACCATACTTTATAAAATATTAAGTAATTTTATAATAATTAGCTGTTGATGCTTCAAAGTGTAAGAATTGTTACCCTCAAAAAATGTTCTTCATATTTAAATAAAAAAGTGTCAATTTCCAGAAAAGTAATCATATGTGTATTATAGAGCTTAAAATTACATACAAGATTTCATTAAAGTATTTAAAATTAGTTTATGTAATAAACGACGGTAGTAGCATGATACTAGTCATATCGTATATAGCTATTTGATCATGACAAATACTATTGTATATTTATTTATTGAAAAAAAATTTAATATTTCCTAAAAGTATTATATAATTTTATTATAAATGGATATTGGATGCGTAATTTTAATCTACGATAGTTTCGAAGTCAATATAATGTGTAACAAAATCCTAATCCGCTTCAAAATTAATAAAGTTTGAAATACTACTCGGTCCAATATTTCTTTAATTTTTACATTATTATAAAAAATAATTCAAATGAACACATATTCATTATTATCCTAAAATTTAAAACTATAATATACTGATAGTTTATATTAGTTGTGTTTTGTTTGGTTGATCGAAAAAACGTCACACAAGAGCTGCACATTGGGTTATTAACAACATTATTGTTGTTGTTTTGAATTTATCTTGTAATATTTATCTAAATAAAAATAACGAAGATCCAGTGAACACATATAACTCTAAAAACAGGAGGCGTAGAAAGGGAGCTTTGAAAAAATTGTCTTAATTAATCATACATTTCCAGCGAAATATTAAATATATCTCAATTAGCTTCAACGCAATATGCTTACAATAGGTATTATTAATAGTTATATTTTAATGTAGTACTATTATTAATAAAATGTTGAACTCATTTATATACATAAATATTTTTTTTTCTTAATTGTCTTAAAGTTACATTTGTCCTTATTAGACAATATTAGCAGGCTTTTACACTAGTTTCGTGATTAGAGAATTAAAAATTTCGACAAAATTATACATTTATTAGTTATTTTTTCAGCTTCTTCTGAAAACAGAAGTTCATAGCCAAACATTCGAATTTTAGAGAAAGAATGAAACTTTTTTTTAGTCGTAAAAACATAGGTATTCGAATGTGCATTTATTAAGAAGGAATAAAAAATAAGTTTAAAATGAAGTTCAAAACCTATACTTATGAGAAAATTGCCTTAATTATATATTAAAATGTCAATTTTTTTAAGTATTAATTATTGTTATAATAACCCATGAAAATTCTATGTCCTTGATAATATTTTTAATACGTAATTCCAAGAGTATGTATGTATCTATAAGTTTTAATCTCACTTCATACGAGTTTGTTAGAGTCAACTGTTTTACTTTTAACATACACAATTTCGATAAGCTCCCATTTCATTTAGTGAGGATATTTTAATATCAAACTTCTGTACAAATGTAACAATCGTCAGAAAACAATGCGTATGATTCTTTTCCAATAAAATAATTTTATGTGGTGTAAAATTGAAAACCTTTTGACGCAACCAACTACAAATACTTATAATGAGTCACAAGAATTATGTAACTTCATATACAAATTATAATTTTTTTTTAGATTGTTTTTATTCGTGAAAATAAATAACCAGTACTGTTAATGCAATAATATAACAAATTGGAAAGGAACTATTTTAAATATTGCATAAGTCGACCAATAGATGGCAGCATCAAAAAGTATTTCGTTGACCGTCTCTTCTATAAATTCTGTTTTAAGTAAATTTATTGCTAAAAATAATGATTTTGTATTAGAATTTTAATGTTAATTAAAAATATTACTTCTTACCTTTTGTCAGCAAACACGAACTAAACCTAAATCTTCCACAAAAAGTTGCAAGTTTTATAGATTTTTTTTTAAATGCATAATTCAATTCCAAATCAGATCAAATTCTTAAATAATGAAAATTTAAGATATAAAAAAAATTCCTGAGACTGTTGCTAAATTAAAAAAAGATTTGCTTACAAATGATTTTCATATGTGAAACCTTTTAGCCTTTTTTTTACCTTTATCTTTGCATAAATTTTAGTAAATCAAAGTTGTATTTAATTTAAGGATTCACAATAAAGCAACAATACTGTTTAACTTCATAAATACTTAATTCACAATTTAAAGTAAAGTAGATGGAAAATTAGAAATAAGGACAAAAATATCTTAAGTAGAACTCTAAGGCAAATTTATTTTCTTAACAATAAATTAAAATTCTCAAAATTATTGCATATATATAAAACTTCATAATGAATTAATCTACATAAGAAAATATTATGTTAATAATGAAAGACAAAATTTCAGTTTGTAGCTCAAATTACAAATGTCTGAAAAAATAATCTGATGAATATAAATAACAGTTTTTTGATTCATATTAAACATGTATGGTGTACATGATATTAATTACATATTGTGCAATGTAAATTATAAAATTTCACAAATTTAATAGAAATCTGTTTAAAAGCTGTCTGTAAAAGTATGTAATTTATAAAGTCATCGTTACATAATTGTAAAATCCTTAAGTCACATAAAATAAATTATATACAATTTAACAAGAATAATTGTAAACATGAAGTTAAAATTATTGTTAGTTGTCAAAACGAAATATTTCAGCCTTATATACACATAAATACAACACTTACAATATAATCTCATTTATAAAAATCACATTAACTTTTTAATGAGCAGTTTCGAGTATTCTGGATGAAATCGCACCAATTCACATGACAGAAGAGTCTTTAAAAAAAATTGATCTTTGGTAACTCATACCATTAAATTCAAAATTAATGTTGGCACATACATCCGTGTATAATTCTGTAAACAAAGTTTTCACAACTTAAATGCAGGACATAAATAATTTTCCGGTGAATGTTCTTTAAAAAAAAATGACTCTTTAAAATCCAATCCGTTATCAACATCCTTTACCAGAGTCGCACACCAAATAATGAAAGAAACAAAAAAAAATATTTTAAATATCCAATGAAATCAGCCGAATGTCCGACTTGAAAAACAATAGATATCTGATGATATCGTCTTTGTCAATGTATCTCAATTTCACCACTGATTGACGATACATGAGAGGAACGAAAAACTGAGCGTTCTCGCTTTTCGGAGGAAAAGTCTGAGAAGTTCGGAACTCGGACAGAGTTAATAGCTTCTTACTCTGCGGGAAGTCACTTGTTGTTAGGGTTCTGTTGCACACCAACATTGGCCAAAAGGTTCTTGAGCACACTGAGCTCTTTTGACAGGAGCTCGACTCTCTTGCGAAGCTTCTCATTCTCCGACACCAAATCGCCGACTCGTCTCTCGGTGTCTTTGCATCTCTGCTTGGCCTTTTCTCTGGATTTGCGGACTGCGATATTGTTTCGTTCTCTGCGTCTCTTGTATTCGTCAGAGGCTTTATCCAAGTTCTTTTTTTTCTTCTCGTCCTTGTAGGAGCTGGCAGAGTTGTATCCGGCAGAGTTGAGGGTGTCCGGCAGTTGTGGCATGCCGGAGTAACCGTATCCGGGACCGTAGGTGGACTCGGCGGCCGAGGCCGGCTCCTGCTTGACACCCGCCTCGGAGCCATAGCGGTCGGATCCGAATCCGGCGGACTGCGGCATCGGGAATCCGTACGAGACACTCACGGGCACGCTGGGTCTCTGGGGAGTCTCGGCGGCCAGGAGATCAGCCAGGAGGGTTTCGGCCTGGTTCGGAACCTGGTTCTGGACCGCGATGAAGCTCTGAAGATCGAAGGAGATCTCCGGGGTGCTGAGATCCGACAGGTCGGGGATGGTTTTCAAGTCCAGAGTTTTTAGTTTGGAGCTCCGCTTAGGCCCTTCGGTCGCAAAATCATACATTTGCGGGGAATCCACGAAAGGGTATGGGTAGCATGACTGGAAATCTTTTAGGAGAGCCGTTGTTGATTGTTGAGGGGCCTGTTGCCCGGTCAGTTCGGAAAGCGAGCGAAATGGGAGAGCGCTGAATCGAGAGCTGAAACGGAAACTGCAAACACGCGCGCAGGCTCCGAAACACGAGTGATGAATGCGCTACGCAATACCACAACAGTAACAACACTCCGCGAGACCGACGGAAGTTTTTGAAATCAGTATCCTTCCATAAGAAAGAGTCCGCTGACAATCCCTATTATTTCTACAACTAAACTAAAGTTTAATCCAAAAACTTTCAGAGTTGGACAGATAATGAGTATTCGCTTCCGTTTCGTACGATTTTGTTCTTTAAAGTGGATGATTACACGAGCCGAACAACTTTGTTCAGCGCAGTAGAAATCGAAAAGAGTGATGTCACTTTTAAGCGCTCCGATTGGCTGAAGCGGCTGACGTAATCCGAGAGGAGCGGAGTTCGGATTCTGCATGTCACTATTGACGTCACGCCATGCCTATCTGGATCGGAACAGGTTCTGAGAAAGAACGGAGACTTCGGACTTCAAGGTTAGCCGATCTCCTGCTTCAAAGGCGGACTTGGCAGGGAAGTTCAATGCTACAAATGTGTAGTTCAGCTTTCACTGCTGTATTTACACCTAGTAAACAATGTTTTTTCAACAATCGCACATATACAAAGCGGGAAAAGCATGAAAATAATATTTGATTTTTTCGAATTGAATTACATTTCCGTATGCGTAATTTCGCAAAAAACGAGCAATTTTTTTAGTTTATCTACTAAATAACCTTGAAGATTTTTTTTCTCTTTTATAAGGAACTGGAACTGTTTACAAATTTACTTTAAATCTTAACGGCTAACTGTAGGCACATCGTAGTCGTATTATCGTACAGTAGAAAATTATTTTATATTAAAATTAATATGGCGTGAACTTTTTTCAAGTTGGAAATTAAACTTATAAAACCTTTCAATACGACTTTAAAAAAAAAATTTACTATTAAGAAATACAAGAGGTATATTTTTATTTACTTTTTCTTCATGATAAAAATTTAGCTGAATGAGAAGTATATTATATTATTGTTTATTTTTTGTAAGTTAGTTTTGGAAAGTTAATAATAAAAGGTAGGTGATCAGGTTTATCTGGGTTGTGGTCATGTTTATAATTTTTCTTATTAAAAGCTTTATTTAGTATAAAAACTTTAAGATATTTGTTAAAGTAAAAAGTCCACACTATTCCGAATTGCGATATTCAGTTATTTTTGTCACTATATTTTTGTTTTATAACTTTAGAGAAAAAATCATAAGTAGAAATCTGTTTTAAATGTAAAAAAATATTCAAATTACATTAGCTTTTTAACTATTTTAATTTTCATGTTTTAATCGGATATTCAGACAGAAATGTAAATAATATGATGGGTTTTTAGGTTTTTATTCTTGATGGGTACAAAATACTCCGACAGTGTAAACAGTGGTGGCGCCAGGAATTGCCCGACGGGGGAGCTAGCATTCCCCGACAGGGGGGCTAATATCCTCTACGTAAATAGTGCTTATAAAATTATTTTATCGTAAAAAAAAATCGGATGTGACTGTATCGGAACACGTCCAGAATTATTGTAGGTGAAACGTCATTTTAGTAGATTATAAAGAAACAGGAAATGGCCGCCAACAGAAACCTCTCAAGCAAAAGGAAGACAAATTGTTTCGTCTGATGCAGAGTGCTTCACCACGCCCTATGCGTGATTTGCTTTAACTACATTTTACACGCATCGGCTCCTAATTTCCTATCGGACGAGAGAGAACTAATTTAAATAAATAGTAATATTTGTCTGGCAGTAAAGTGTCAGATAGGATCACTCTAAAAGCGTTGCGAAATATTTCTGTCCAGATACGCCAAGTAGTTGATTTTAAAGACGTTTTACTTCAAAAATCTAGTATTAATCAATATCTTAAATTTGTTAGTGATAAAGTTTTATTGTTATTATTATTATGGGCTAAAATCAAGAAGTACTCAATCTCGCTATTTTACGTATTTTCATAAACTTAAAGCATTGTGGAAAGCAGATAATTGTTACAAAAACTGTACAAATCGTACCACAGTCAAACGATGAGCGTTAAAATTAACTTAATGGCACTGCAAAAAAAATTGTATAATCATTGCACGATTATTTTTTAAAAAAAGCTATATTGTGTAATAAAAAAACCTGCAGTATTTTGAAAATATTTTTTTTTGTTACTAAAATTTTAGTTATTTAAAAATTATAATTAAATTTATATTTAATTATAATTAATAAGTCTGTTAAATTATCCTCTGTAGTAATAATTATGCTTAGTAAAAAATACTAATAAAGTATAATATTTACATTTGGGAAATAAAATATATTAAAGTATGTATGACTTTTATAATGCAAAGTTTTTCAAAATTCTTACTGATATATACATATAAAGTTCATTTAATTAAGAATTAAACTTAATATAGTTAATTTAAATTTGGTTTGACTTTTTTTAGATTTTATCAAGAGAAAAAAACTAACAAAATATATAATTCACCCAAAATAAAACATTTTTTTTAAACCTTCTGCAGATAAAATACTCAAACCTTACATACCTAATTTCACAAACAAGATATTCAATTAATTATTTTTATTTTACTTAATACAATAACTTTAGTTGGTAGTTATAAAAATGAAATACAAAGTACAAAAAAGCACCACATTTGGTCGGAACTAGAAATTGGGACAGTTCATTGAAACGATTACCATTATACCAATGAGGGACGGTCATTGTAACAAGCAAGATTTTTTTATCCCATCACAAATACAACCTTACTGTTTTGTTTTGTTTCCTCGTTATAAGAAAATAGAAAAGTTTACTTACTTCAATATGGTAGATATGCAGAATTAAAAAAAAGATGTGAAAAAAAAAACTTTATAGTTAGACTCATAAAAATTTAACATACACGAAGATAAATTTTCGTTTACGCTATAATATGCAAAAAATGCACTGGAGGGATAATTTTTTGACACGGACAGAGGTCCACACCACCCAGAAAGTGAGGGGTGGACATCTTCAACATGTTTTGTTGGGGACGAGCCTAATTGCATTTCCCGCGCAATGGAACGAGTTGTGATCGAACAATGGCAGAGACGAAGCAATATATTTGGAGAAGCGTCTTGGGTTATCGCTCCCCTAGGGTCCACTCCATGGCCTGGGGTCACTCTACTCTCTGAAACGTCATCCACCAATAAAAAACGAAGTGTGGTGGGGTTCTTTTTTGATCCCATAGATTACAAAAAAAAAAGAGTATTGCGGTGTGCGAAAAACTTTCACTTTTCTCCTGGACCTTGACAAGGAACTGGAAGCCGTTTGCCTGCGGGATGCCCCGGGAATAGGGGAATAGTTTTTACAAGGGGGGCGGCTTAACTTTATCTGGTGGTTCAATGGGTCCAAGCGACCGCTTAACTCGCCAGACTAAGGATGGCGCCAAATTGTAGTAGACAATGTTTGTACTTTACTGATGACAATTTAAATTTTTTACACATTTGTACATTGCACAGATAATGTTAAGTTTATATATTAATTTCTTACCGTAATGTTCAGCCATTATGTTATTTTTAAGGGTATGATTTAAAGCATTGAAAAAATAAGCTGCCATATTATCTACAAAATATTATTTTGTGTAAAAGGAAGATGGGCGACAAAATGATGCCTACTTTGGCTAAAAAATTCTTAGGCCGTCCCCGTATTCAATGGCCTTTCAAGGAATTTTTGTGACACAAGCGAACATGATTTTGGTCTCCAATTTTCCTAAATCATATTTTCTAAATATGTCTACTAAAAATTATATTAGTTTTACTAACGTGCCAAACGACCCTACTGGTCTATACAGTCAAGAATGCTTTTTTTATACAATAAAATAAAACCCAAGCCATACAATCCTCTATAAAATAAGTTGACTTATTAATAAAGTAATAAATTAACGTCAAAGAAAATTATTTAGATGTAATATATGTTTTAGTTACGATTCGGGATCATTTTGAAAGAAAGACCCAGGAACACTGCCCGGTATTTCTGAACCGTGGTTAGATGACGAGTTCAACATCTAATCTGGTACCCGACGCAATTTCAATAGACATCAGGACATTGGATCACGATCAGATTTAAAGTACACCAATCCCTTATACATGGCCAATATTTTTTGGTTGTGAAAAGAATTAATTTGACAACTCTCTGATAACCAAATCGCTGTATGTCGCTTCCCAAAATGTTCAGTATCAAACTCGCCCTTATCGGTTCGAGTCTCTAAACATACGGCCACGATAGACCTTTGGTGTCGAGATTTCGGTGTGTCGGGATTTTATTTGTCGGAATTATGACCTATATCCATTTCATTAAAAAAATTAAATTTTAACCAATGTTTTAAAAATATTTGGTTTTAACTAACACTTTTCCCCCGACGAACTTCATAATTGTGCCCGACGGGGGGGCTTACCTTGCCCGACAGGGGGGCTACCGCCCCCCCCCAGCACCCCCAGTAGCGCCACCTCTGAGTGTAAATACAGTTAGAAACCCTGTTATGCCATCTATGAGTATTTCCAAATAAGATATTAACGTTAAATATTAATAAAATGTTCATTAAATTATGATGAGAAACTAAATTAATAAAAATAATTATTTATTAACTTATGTACCGGCCTGCATATTTTGGAATACGGCAATACAATTAATACATACAAAATGCAATTCAATATAAAAAATACAACCTATTTACAAAAAAATATATAGTCCCCTATCGTCCCTGTTGATTTGATTAAAAAATGATAATTTAATTTTATAAAAAAAAATTCTATGTTTGGGGTGTTAATTATCTAAATAGTTGAAAGTTGAAGTTATCTAATAAGATGAAAATATTATAATTTCGATTTTCATTTCGTGATATTTATTTTTAAATAAATTTAAAGGAACAATTTCAATATTTCTCCCTAAAATTATCTAGTGTATTCAATAACTGCTTTTAAGTTATGCGTAATAAAACGTACATGAAACTCAAAAGCCAAGAGAAAACAGCACGAAAAAACGCAAATGAGAGGACACAACCCAAAAACAATGATAGCGACAAGATACAAGTCGTGACTTTTAAAGAGGAAAAAATCCAAGTGAATAATGTAACTGTCCCTTGGAAAAAAATATATGGTAAGTGGTGCCAGATTACAGAATGCTATGAATGGCTGTGAGACAGGACAAACAATAGTACTTCCATTTTCCATTATCCTTCAGGTGTGGAGAAGGAATTTGAATAGACGGATAATGTACATAAGTTGAATACCTAAAATACAAAGTGGTTTTATATTCTACATAGGTACGAGCCTAGGGACATTCATATACAGTGTCTAAAAATGTCTGGATATAGACGCAGGAAAAGGTGGGGAAAAATTTTCGACCAATATCCCAAATAAAATCTCAGATAAAAAAATTTCATACAATTTATAAAAATTATGTTCATTCTAATTTTAAGTAACAATATTGTCACTTTTCTTTCCCCTTTATGACTATTTTCAGAAACTTATTTTATTAACTAGGTAATAAACAAGTTATAGATAATTAACAATTACTAATTAACAACTAATTGCTAATTAATGGCTAATTACTAATTAATGATTATTTTTTTATATAGGTTAATATTTTGGGAATAGACAAAGCTGATCCCCCCCCTAATAATTTTTTAATTGCTACGCCACTCACTGAGGCTGGTGGCTGGTTATAAGTTACAAACTAATTTGTAAAAATGCAAAAAAGGTAATAAATAGTAAAATGTATAACCAATTTCCGGAAAATTAATTTTTTATACGGCCCCTAGAAGCAAAAAAAAAAAAAGTAGATAAGTTTTAATTTCTATTATGTTTATTAAAAATTCAATACTCATAGCTGAATGATGTACGACTAAATCAAAATAAGTGGGAAGGTAAAGGAAATTATTTTTTGATCAACAGTAGATTGCAAATTTAAATATCTCGTTCGGCTTTAGGTAGTTTGTCTTTTAATTATTGTCAACTTATTTTCTACCAAAACATGCTGAAATATGTTCGAGTAAAATTGTAATCATAAGTTCACAAATATCGTAAATCTAAAAATGAAAATATTAAACCAGTTTTCCATTGCTGTAGAGTTGAAAAGTTTGAAAAGTGGCATAAGTTGCATTTTTCTGTGTTTTGTAAATTTATTAAATTTAGAAGTATAGCGGTGGTACGCGAGTTTTTTTTTTTTATAATCTTGAATACTTATGGTGATATTTACAAATTAATCATTTTTTATAGTCTATATAGAGGCAGTGCAAGAAAACATAAGTTTCTTCAATATTTGTAGAAATTGATTATTTAAATTACATATATTTTTATGATTTTTACCGGTTTTTTTAAAAATTATTTTTTGCAAATTACATTGTTTATCTCCAACTTAAAATATATAAAACGTATAACCATTCTTTTGAGATTTCCAGTGAGCAGTTATAAATATCCTGTGGATTTAAAATACATATTTTGGAACCTCTTTTATACAATTATGCTATAAACTTCAACTAATACATGTTAGTGTGTAAGAAAGTAAATAGTGAATGCGAATTGCTAGGGTAATCGGAACTTATTTGTCTTTTTACAGGAACACTAGGGTTAATATTTTTTCGAATATGCCCTGAAAAGTTTAAATTAAGAAGAACAAATAGAAAATGGAGAACGGGAAAAAAATAGAAAGACTAAAACAATGTCAGTGCAAAAAAATATTAAGGACAAGATAAATACAAAAACAAAAGCCTCCTTCCCTTAATAAAATATCTTATAATTAGTAAATATGTATTTTAGCATTATGACATGAAATCTAATAGTAAATGACGGAAGTATTTATTGCATGACCATTTACGAAAAAGAAGTGTGTTTGTGAGCATAGTGTTTGCATACGCTAATCTCTACGGATATTATTACCAACCCGCTTTCTTTTTGTACCTCCTTTAAGATTTGCATTGAAGATAAGCTCGAAAACAGTTATGACTGGCTTCATAAAATAGTTATTCCGACTAGCTTCAGACTCATTCAGTATTGCATTTTTGCTGTTATTAACTATTCTTAAATTAAGAAGGAATTTGCGAATTATAGTTTTTTCGACCCCCCCCCCCCCCCCCCCCTCCCAAACAATTGGCTTTATTTGACACACAAAAAGACATATTATAAAGTATCATATGTCAAAAAGGTTTTATGCTCTTTATTTCTATATAATTTAGAGATGGTGCACAACATTATTTAAAAAAGTTAAAAACAAATCAATAAATTAATTTTTAAAATAAGATAACAATTTAGGTAAAAAAAATCCATATATATATATATACAACAAACACTGAATGATAATTGTACGGTGTTATGTACAAAATTACCAACCCATAAAATATCAGACTTTGTGTTAGACCTATATGTATAATAAAATTAGTGTTCTTTGAGTAAATCTTTAAGAACTTCTATATTTCACAACTTATCAATGAGCTAACCCATTGGCGGATCCCGAAAAAAATTCGGGGGGGGGGTGCACAGTACAAAGACATAATCAGAGGGGGGAAGGGTTATTTACCCTATTTCAGAGTACACGTGAACGTGATCCGAATCCCTTTCGAAATAAATGTAAACAATTTTCTTTTCATAAATATCAGGTCATTAATTATTTAATTAAGTCATCAATATGCATATTTAATTACCTATTTAGCAGTAATTTAGTAAAATTCTTAACATTGTTAGCTTTAATTTTCAATATTACTAGTTTTATTAAATTTTCCCCGCCCTTTGAAATGAATTTTAACATTACCGACAATTTGCTTTTGCATATGCGAGGGTTCAAAACTCTGCAGGGCGGCTCTTTTTTATAATGTCTATGCTTAAGGGGTTCTCAGACAACGTGATATGATACAGCTAGTTACCTATGAAATACGGAATTGTCAATTTAAAAAGTCATTAGTCAAAGAAAGTGGACCACGAGAGAAATACAAGGTGGTTATTTATTTATCCTATTGTAAAGACGTAATTGACGCACGCTGGCCCATCTACCCTAAACCTTGATGGTCATCGCTACCGTGTAAGGAGGGGGTTGGCAGTTATGTAAAAACGTTGTGATATTGTGATTATTTCAGAGGAGAGAGAGATATGCATGATAGATTGATTTAGAGGTAGTTGTCCAAAGATTGTTAATGTTTGACTTACTGATGTTGCAGGTCAGTTAAAAAATGTGCTAATTTTTTTACCTGCATAAGTCTTCCGCGATGTCAAATTAAAAAAATATATATAATTTGACTGGTGAGGGGGGGGGGGGCGCCTGTTTCCCTCTGAATCTCTGGATCCGCCAATGAGCTGATCAACTCATTTATTAAACTACAGTGGGACTTCACATCACGCCCCAGTTTGTCATAAATGAATCGATGTATACATAAACGTTCTAAGTTGTTAACATTCCAACTTGACTTGGAACGTTTTTGTATACATTGATTTAAATAACAGTTGCATAGATCTTTGCACAGCACCGTCCAATCGGGACCGTATAGTGAAATAATGTTTTGCTTCAAAATGTAATGTAAATTTCTTAATAACCTAATCTTCCAGTTATAAAAACAACACGAATTTTAATTAAAATTGATTCAGTATTGCATAATGTGTTACTGTCAATAGAGAATTACTTATAGAGCTAAATTTCAGAAATACAACTTTATCTCTCCCTATCACCGGTGCCACTGAATATAAAACCTTGTTAAATTATAAATGTGTGTATTGACTTTTGAGTCTGTGGAATTATTGGCTGTGATGAATATACATAAGTTTGGCACATATTAATTACATTTTGGAAATATCGTCCTTAAATTAATTTGCTCTGAATATTCAAGGACATATAAAATAATTCATTTTCAAAGAATCAGTCGCCTGCGTTGGAGTTGAATGGCCAAAAATGATGCTGCAAAAACTGCATGGGGTCGCGATATGACACGTTTTGGATAATAAGATAAAGAGTGTCATGCGAATAGCAAGAGATTGTTTAGTTTCTTATCACCTTTTTTTATCATATATTTGAGTACTTCTAATCATTTTATCTCAATAGTACTTCTCATATACAGTTTTTTGAAGAAAAAAAGTTGCAGATCAGCGTGTTTATTTCGCATCCGTCTAAAGGGCATTTTTATAACTCGAATCAAAAGTGCTTGCAATATAAATCAATATACGTTTTAATAAAATATACTAAACATAAATGCGCAAATTTTTTTCAGGTGTAAGAGATATGAAGTTTAGTATGGTTTGGTTGGTTTGGTTTGTTTAATTAACGTAGCACTAGAGCTACACAGTGAGCTATTGGCGACGGTTGGGGCCTATCTCGAAGGAAAGACCCGGGAACGATACCCCGTATTTTTGAACCATGGTCAGATGACGAGGACAACACCTGAGCTGGCACCCGACGCAACCTCAATAGGCGTCAGGACATTGGACCCCGATCAGATTTATCGTGCATCAGTCACGCCAGTATAATTTGTTGGATGTTCTGGACGACTTTCTAGTATTTTTGTAGCGAAGCTGGCAACCCTCCGATCGCAAGATCACTACTTTTTTACTTTTCTTTGTCAAGTCCATCGCACGGATTCGAACCACCAATCCTCTGATTAGTAGCTGAACGCCTTATCCACTGAGCAACTGGGGATCCGAAGTTTAGTATGAAAATATGCATTTGTAAAAAATATTGAAATATGTAACTTTAATCAACCCTGTTTATAAGAGAGACAGCCCACTGGTATTTTATCATGTGGTAAATCTGATGGAAAACTAAGGTTGGACGTAGGCAATGTTCAGACATTACAAGTGTCAAGTCTTAACTCTAGATAGACAAAACTCTTTCAGACCACGCCCTTACCACATCAGCGTCATTTGTTTGACCCGCCATGAGTTATCCAGTAAATTTAAAAGAAAAAGATACGTGGATGGTCCTGAATCAATAAAAAGTACTAAATTGTAAGCGTTCTAAAAAAAAATACTTTAACCCTTTAACCTTCAAAGTTACACACTTCTAGATTTTTCTAGAAAACATCACCCAGGCAGAGTAGAACATATAATTGATTGGTTGGATTAACGTCGTATTAGAGCTGAATATTGGGCAATTGGCGACTGTTCGTGGTCTATTTCGAAGGGCAGACCTGAGAACACTGTCTCGTAATTTTGAACCATGTCAGATGACGAAGACAACACCTTAGCTGGCTTCCCACGCAGCCTTATATATGCGTCACAACATCGGACTACAACGGATTTAACGTGCACCGGTTAAATTGTACAAATGAAATTGGGATACACTGTTTTTTCTAAATTTCCAATATTCCAATACTATGTTATAAACTGTCAACGGAAGGACATTTTGTAACATAGTATTGAAAGTTCAAGGAATGGAATGGAATTCTGGAATCTGTGAAAATGATAATAAAATATTGAACTCGTCCTTGTATTACCCTCAAATGGCTCTAAAAAAATAAAAACAACCGATTTCCAAAACAAAATACAACGATGTCATTGTAATTATAACAAATTAAACATTTTTTTAAAAGAACATAAAAGTATTAGGGTATATTTACAATGTACAAGTCTGTTGAGAAAAATAGAATTTTTCTCCATCATAAAAGATTGTAGTATACTATTTTTATTAGGATTTGGATTATCCTTCCATATAATAATTTTTTTTGTGTGTGGTGCGGGCCCCTTTGTGGTGGAAGCCCTAGGCTACAGCCTATGTAGCCTATGTTTAAATCCGGCCATGTTCTCAAGTATAGTGAATTAATATCAAGCAACTAATATTTTTTAAAGTAAACAAATAAAGGCCAAATTTCATTATTCTGGTATTTATGAAAAAAAAATATAACGAGGAAAAAATATAAAGTTTATTTTTAAATACGGTTAGGTCACGCATAGAAAATTGAAATTAATATAATCGGGATACATTGCAGATCCATTATGAATATTCGAAAGTTTTATTATAGTTTCAGAAGATATGTTCAGTTTGTTTTCGTGTGTAAAAAACGTTTCAAATCGATTATCCAGTTTTTCCAACACCCATCCCATAACTGATATCAGAGAGAAACGATAACAGGTGACAGCGTGCTAAAAAACTTTCTTTTTACTACGCATCACCCATTTGCAGGAAGAAAGAACTCAGTTGTGTGCAAGTGGAAAAAAAAAGAAGGTAAACAAATCCATTCTTATTGAAACCGAAGTACGATTAGAACAAGAAAAGGCATTTAGCGACAGCGATTTTCCCGGAACCAAACGAGGAAACCGTTTCACGCAAGTAGATTGGTTCCTAACCCAGCTTCAGGTGTGGGGAAAACCTCAGCAAAGTCGAATTAATTACGTTACCGTGACGTCAGTGTGACGTTTTAATGTCATTCACGGCTATCGTGTATTGCGTCATAATCGCTTAAGCGGGTCAGTCAAATCTAAAAAAACACCTCTACAGATCCGTCATGTCATATGTTTGTCTTGGATACGATTCGATTCACCGAGTAAGAAGTAATGATTATGATCGCCTATAAATCTGTCGTTGAGTGTTTTCTCTTTATCTGAAATTTTATTTTGTATGGCACGTGTTTCATGCCGACAAATGCTTTTGATACAGGAAAGGCTTAAGATGTCCAGAAAAGTCTTATAACTCCTGATATTCATTGGTAGTTTGCATCAATATGGATTGACCTTTGGCTCCCATTTTTTGAATGAATAGAAATAAAATATGTGTCTTCCATACAAAACTAAGGGATAAATGAGTAGTAAATGTGAATGTTAAGTGTTCAGGATAGGAATGTTGCGATGGACTAGACTAAAGAATAGTAAAAAGTAGTGATATTGCGATCGGAGGGTTGCCAACTTCGCTACCAAAATACTAGAATGTCGTCCGGAACATTCACAAAAAATTAACGACGTGTATACGGGACTGGTGCACGATAAATCTGATCGGGGTCTAAAGTCCCGACGTCTATTGAAGGCGTTGGGTGCCAGCTCAGGTGTTGTCCTCGTCATCTGACCATGGTTCAAAAATACGAGGCATCGTTCCCGGGCCTTTCCTTCGAGATAGGCCCCGAACATAGCCAATAGCCCACTGTGCAGCTCTAGTGCGACGTTAATTAAACAAACCAACTAAAAACTGTTCACTCTAAAAACATTGTAACTGTCACATGTTAACGTTTCGAATATAACTTTTTTAGAAAAGTCGCCACCGTTCAATGTATTTTACAATTTGCAACCCCGCGGACCCCCTAACACCTACTCTAGGGTCCCAGAATCATTAATTGGGAATCACTGGTATATGACATAGAGGCTCACGAACTCCTGTCTGAACTCTATTTAACACATATTAACGAAACCGTTTTGGCTCGCTGTAGCCATTTCATGATCATGTTAAATAAGTTCAAAGTTACTAATTGATATGTATAAGTTAATAATCCATATCATGTTAAATAAGTTCAAAGTTAATAATTGATATGTATAAGTTAATAATCCATATCATGTTAAATAAGTTCAATACTTGTTTAACATACTTGTTTTGAGCTGACTAAAGTGAGGCAAAGTAGTTTACTTTACACAGAGCCAAATGATTGCGCTCATACTTGAGGTTCTGAATAAGATAATATTTAATATATATTTGTATTAAGTTCTTGTTTATACGATTCCTTGCTTATATTTGTAATCACGGATTCTGGGAAATATTACTTTTCCGATTTCTTTTCTAATAAAACTCAATTGATATGTACGCATTTGCAATTTCTACACTCAAATTAAAGCTTAGCTCCAGGGAAGAACTTAAGGAAGCAATGAATGATGTGTATTATTTCTTTTAATTCAGATTAGCATCTTGACAGTTCACTTTCATCATGTCAATTAGGTCGTTGAGTTCGTTAGCTCGATTTCTATTTCTGAACACAATTGCTGTAATTGACTCTCCTCTTCACATTGTGAGATAAATAAATAATTATTTAAATTAATATAGATATTTGTAAATCTCTATACTATAAGCTGATTTTTATTCACTGTCTTATACTATCAACACCACATAGGGAGATATTGATGCAACAACCATGGCATGATACGAGTTTAGTTGTGTATATTTTATGCAATGATACTCGTAATATCAGCGATTAGTAAAACAAAAATTATGAACTCGCTTGGAGTTTGAGGGCTTTAAAATTGACTAAAAACGGAATTTTTAATTTGTTTCGGTTATTTTACTATTTGGATGTTTGAAGTGGATGTTGTTTAGAAAGTGATGGTCATCCAAAAATTAGTGGCAAAGAAAATGCGCGTAGAAAGCGTTAGCAATAGTTGGATTTGAAAAATTAACCGTAGCAAAATACTCAACGCGAATTTTTTTTTTTTGACATCAAGAAGAAAATTTTATGTGACAAAAATCTACTTTTAAGAAAACCTCAAAATTTAATATTCATAAGGCTTATGGCAGATAATGTTTTCTTTTACCAAAATCCTATACAAAATAGAACATTCTGCTGTAGTTTATATGACAAATAGGCCAAAATAGCTTAATCCATGAAGTAAAATATTTGTTACTTAAAAATGTCGAAGCATTTGAATCAATCGTTTGAAATAGTCAACATATCTAATGGTCTTATTGATCATGTCGGGTTTTTTAAAGTAACATACTAATTTTTATAGTTTTTCCATTCGTAAATTTAATTGCCGTACTGCTTTATCCTGCAATTATATTATAGAACAGTTTTCAAAGACATTACCACTGCCTGTATTTTTTTTCCCAATTGTAACAGTGTTAGTACTCTGTTTCCATTTTAATCTGTGCTAAACCATTTAAAAATGCAGGTTCTACTTATCAATAGCAAATTTTTAATTAAAAAAGAATTTTTTTTTTAACAATATATTCAATAACTGCATGTTGAATTTGTTTTAGTAACGATCTTTTAGCAACTTGATTTTGTTCTACGTCTCGCAAGTTTACAATCACTTTATGATTCAAAGCACTAAAATTACTGAGATAAAACAGTAAAACAATTTAAACGTACAAAGAGCGACTTTGATAACACCGTGAAAAAATTTGATGTTGAATACGACGGCGTAGTGGACGAATAAAGTATATTATTCTAAACTCCGTTATTCCTTCTCCAATATTATTGAAAGGGTTTATATAATATAGGAATACATCTTTGTGAAAAAATTGCATTTTTTACCTAATCTATCCTAAATAAAAATACATTTTAAGACTTAGTACCCAAATTTTCTTTCATTTGTAATAGTTAATAATACTAGTTTCCTCGAGTCATTCTTCACTTTTAGTATTTAAGAGAATCATACGATGCATTTTCACGTAATTTACTCTAGGTTAGTGCAACTCAGGTACTCTAGGCAAACTCAGTAGTCAATAGAGCCGAATATCAACAGCACAACAATTGAAATTTCTTTCGAGAGTCAAATATTTCTATATAGGTCTTTACATTGTTATTAATTTAATTAGCGTACTCCTAAGCTGGCCTTCGCTAAAAACGTCCTCTATCTGTTTGAGGTGCGTTCGCTGAGGTCGACCTCTTCCAACTGTCCCATCCACACTCGTCTTGCATACTTGTTTCGTCTATCTCCGTTCGTTCATCCTCTCTAGATGTCCAAACCATCTGAACATTCCTACTGAATCCGTAGCGCTACATCTTCTTTCACTCCACAACGCTCCCTAAAATTAACTTAATAAACTTTAAGTAAAGTTTTAAGTCTTCGTTAAACTATCGGTACGTTGAATAAAACTTTATACTTAATAACAATATTATTTATTGATACAATAAAATTAAATTAAATTTAAAAATAAAATAAAATTAAATTTAAAAATAAAATAAAATTAAATTTAAAAATAAAATAAAATTAAATTTAAAAATAAAATAAAATTAAATTTAAAAATAAAATAAAATTAAATTTAAAAATAAAATAAAATTAAATTTAAAAATAAAATAAAATTAAATTTAAAAATAAAATAAAATTAAATTTAAAAATAAAATAAAATTAAATTTAAAAATAAAATAAAATTAAATTTAAAAATAAAATAAAATTAAATTTAAAAATAAAATAAAATTAAATTTAAAAATAAAATAAAATTAAATTTAAAAATAAAATAAAATTAAATTTAAAAATAAAATAAAATTAAATTTAAAAATAAAATAAAATTAAATTTAAAAATAAAATAAAATTAAATTTAAAAATAAAATAAAATTAAATTTAAAAATAAAATAAAATTAAATTTAAAAATAAAATAAAATTAAATTTAAAAATAAAATAAAATTAAATTTAAAAATAAAATAAAATTAAATTTAAAAATAAAATAAAATTAAATTTAAAAATAAAATAAAATTAAATTTAAAAATAAAATAAAATTAAATTTAAAAATAAAATTAAATTAAATTTAAAAATAAAATAAAATTAAATTTAAAAATAAAATTAAATTAAATTTAAAAATAAAATTAAATTAAATTTAAAAATAAAATAAAATAAAATTTAAAAATAAAATAAAATAAAATTTAAAAATAAAATAAAATAAAATTTAAAAATAAAATAAAATAAAATTTAAAAATAAAATAAAATAAAATTTAAAAATAAAATAAAATAAAATTTAAAAATAAAATAAAATTTAAAAATAAAATAAAATAAAATTAAAAAATAAAATAAAATAAAATTTAAAAATAAAATAAAATTAAATTTAAAAATAAAAAATAAAATTTAAAATTAAAATAAAATTTTAAATTAAAATAAAATTTAAAAATAATAAAATTTAAAAATAATAAAATTTAAAAATAATAAAATTTAAAAATAATAAAATTTAAAAATAATAAAATTTAAAAATAATAAAATTTAAAAATAATAAAATTTTAAAAATAATAAAATTTAAAAATAATAAAATTTAAAAATAATAAAATTTAAAAATAATAAAATTTAAAAATGAAAAAACATTTTAATGACATTTTTTTTTTAAATAAAATAAAATTTAAAAATAAAATAAAATTAAAAAATAAAATAAAATTTAAAAATAAAATAAAATTTAAAAATAAAATAAAATTTAAAAATAAAATAAAATTTAAAAATAAAATAAAATTTAAAAATAAAATAAAAAATAAAATAAAATTTAAAAATAAAACAAAATTTAAAAATAAAATAAAATTAAATATCCATAAAATGAAATCATAACAATGAATGCCAAACACTAATGTGAATAATGGTTTTGCCTCTCCTTGGAAAGTTTGGGTAAGTCAAGTTTGTATGTTGTTGTTATTAATTTTGGGACACGAAGTTTCAATCGCACTATACGCGTGCGCCTTTGCACGTGGTATTTTGTGTAAGAGCCACACTCACAAGAGGCCAAAGAGCCGCATGTGGCTCGCGAGCCGCGGTTTGCCGACCACTGCTATAGGTGAATACTTAAAGCAGCAGTTGCCAACTTTAAATTATTTACTGAGTAGAAAAGTCAGTGTAGACTTCCCCCACTTCCTCAAGAATTTCAGTAAAAATTATTTCTTAAGGTTAAATTATTTTTACTTAACACTGACCACTCCATTTATCATTATGAGTTTTGTCCACTGAAAATTTATGAATTTTTCAGAAAGCACATGTAGTAGCCATTGATTTAAAAACTAATTTAAGGATATTATTTTATAGTTGTATAACGGTTTCATAAGGTCAAAACTTGAATAGGAAGTACAAACGGAATACTGAGGGTTTATATTTTAATTCGGGTGATATAACAAGATGTCATTCGTTTAAATAATACAATTTGACCACTGTATTCGAGAAGGAAGAATTCACTATTTTATAATAGGGACATTTACGAGTCAATGGATATGGTGTATTCTGTAGGTATAAGTGGTTAATAGAACTGATACAATTTAAAAAACAATTGCTGATGTATTGAGGGATAGGAGTGAAGGACAGCGAGGGACTTTTCTAAACCATCGTTTAAAAACATTTTTCTTCTTTTAATGAAGTTTACCTGATTGGTAATCACCAAGATGAACCGTTAACTCGCAAATATATGTTTGTACATACTTTAAAGAATACAGAAATTGTAGTCATTAAACTTAACTTTATTTATCAACCAAAAGTTAACTGGTTACTGTCTTTTTATGGTAATTTTCAAATGTTAAACAACTTTTCTGAGCGAAAGAATCCATCATGAAAGGTTTCATTTTCCAAGCGATCTTTGATCCGTGTTTCAATATTTTTTAACAACGCACTTCGGAACTGGTATTATCTAGTTCGTACCAATTCAACTATATTGCCTTTGAAAACGAAACCCCTATTACTTTCGATTCTTTGAGCTATAGCAATCCGCAGAAAGATTTCCTTGGAGGGTGCACATCATATCTCTGAAAGGGGCCCAACAGGAGTGAGATGATGCAGATCGGGGGACAAAGTATTGCTCTTTTGATTATTTCTCATCATGAACAAATAGTAAATAAATGACTAAGAATTCCACGGAAAATTGTCTCCCTATTTTCGATACAATTCCGAATGGTTAGAGGTTTCACATTTCTGTACCATTTATCCAATTGTTTTAGTTTACAAAATCGCTTTAATTGACTAAAATATCATCGGAAATCGAAATTAGACACGTTTTTTTTTCCGACGTGAATCGTTTTTTCGACTCCATCGAAATCAGTTTAATTTGTATTGAAATAAGCTATTAAGAAAATTTAATTAGATGAAAGATTAAAATTAAATTAAATTAGACGAGAGGGAATGAGGGCATTCTAACAGAATAGGTTGGTCATTTAAAAAAATTCTTCTTGTATTGCAATTACCTATATTTGATGGAGAAAAGAGACATTTATATAAATAAGATTTAAAGTCATAATGATACCTTTTAAAAATTGAATTAATTTGAAAATGGAAATAAAATTTCAACCGAGGAAGGAATGAACTTGAAGTCCAATCAACCGATAGACGGAAATAACGCTAAAATGATAACACTTAAAATTATGGGTACTGAATAACATTTAATATGTTTAATGACTTAACACTTAATATGAAAATTTTCAATAAAAATTAGTTAATACGAAAAACAATTCATCCCTGTGACACTAGACTTTTCAAATGCTGTCCCGTGTTGTATAATGATTTGTTCTTCCAATTCTATAGAGGTATATATTTCTTTAAATGAATTACAGTCGGATGTACTCTCAACATAATAAAGCGATTATTTCACACTATGCATTATGTAATAGCGAAAATAGTTCACTTCGCAAGTGAACTATTTTAAAAAATAGTCCAACTTCGCAAGTGAACTCAAGCGTATCTTTATTAAGGAATAGACAATTTGTTGATTAAACTTTAACAATACTTTCTTTCGCAAAGTTTCAAAGGACTAACGGAACTTGCATAATACCAGATATTTTCAATTGAATAATTCGGGTTAAGTTAAACGTTCCATGTCGGTGTTGATTGATAGTTCTACCTGTTCCTCGATTCAAAGATGGATGGGTATCTGACGTTCTCAATTGTTAGAGACTTTTCAGAATTCCATTTCACAAGTCCGTCTTCAATTTGTTTTTTTCTAGATTTTTTGCATACGTTCGAGTAGAAACAGAACTTTTGTTATTTTACCTGAAAATATTCAATTTAACGGGATATTTCGACACATACATTTTATAAGGAAATAGAATTGATTTCTTTGCGGGAAAGGATTTCGAAGATAACGGATAATTTGTAAATTTTTTTAAAAAAAATTTATGGTATTCAGTGATTTTGTATTAACTAAGGTTGGTTTGGTTTGTTTAATTAACGTCGCACTAGAGCTGTACAGTGGGCTATTGGCGACGGTTCGGGGCCTATCTCGAAGGAAAGACCCGGTATTAACTAAGAGTTGAAGACAAAGAATTTAATTTTATTTATCGATTGAGTAATAATAGTTGGGTAAAATGTTGATTAACCTCTTTATTATCACAGAGCCCTCAACTGTATTTCCCTTGGAATGCATGTTCTTGTGTGGTTATTTACGTGCACAAATAATTATTTTTGAGAATAAAAGAGATCAAGTATATTTTACACGCCCTTTTGATAAATTTGAATATGTTACATTTGTGAGAATTATTGGGAAAATGTATTTTCTTGAATAATTTCTTTATATTGGGATAACAGGCTTTATGTTGAAAGTTTTAAAAACTATAGAGTAGATTGAGAAATATTACAACTTGTGCGATAACTCATTATTATTATTACAGTTTCTCTTTACTCACGCAAAATAACTTTTAAGACGCTAGTAACTTTTTAAATGTCTCATCCCAAAGTAATTTTTTACAGAAATATTGCCTTGACTAATAGAATTTTTTAAATATGCCATTTTCGGTTTATCTCGATTTATATATTTAAGCAAAGCGTAATACATTGAATATGGGTATCCTAAAAACGTGTTTACTTGTTGTATTTCGCTGTATGTTGTAGATAGGTAAAATGTACTACATAAAAGGAATTAAATCAAGGTAAGAAATAAGAAAATATGCGAGTTATAAATACTTATATATACTTTTTGCAATATTCAATTTTAAACTTTATACGGCCACTCTATCTAATTTAGAAAAAAAAACTAGAAATATTATTTAAAAAATCAATCAATTACTTGATTTTTGAATTTAATAATATAATACATTAAAAAACGGGATTTATTAATCAAAGCCAATAAAAACGTGATCTGTGCTAATGTATTATTTTTAATTTCGCATTTAATTTATTGTTCTGATATTTTTGATTAAATTTCAAATAGAAAACATAAGATCACATTATGAAATACGATTTAATAATAATAATTAAAAGACTTGCTACCTAAAAATAAACACTTAAATTTAAAATGTGGCGTAAATAAACTAAAGAGCCATTACTATACAACCACAATTATTTATTTTTCAACAGCCGCAGATTTTTATAAATATTAGTATGAAACTGCTTTTAATAATCGTGATAAGGAAGACTGACATTTTTTTTAAAATTAACATTTTGGGTTATAAGGGTCGAAAATTAATTTAAAAATGATAATTTTGTGAAAAGTAATATATTTTTACTGTCCTTTTCTGATTTATTACCTTTTATGAGCATTTAAAGTTTAAACTCAAATTTCTAAAATACAGGAAATGCAGTTTGTAACAACCTTTTTCGTGTAGCTTGTATTTATTTTTATTTAAATTCACATATTAGCTAATGTAAAAGAAGATTTTCGACAGAAAATTTCCCGTCACTCTAACTGCAAATAAACTATCATAAAATAATGCTTTTAACTAATTTAATTTACTGAATGGTTTGTGAGAATACAACGACTGACGGGTTTATATCCTTTTCGTCTGTTGGAGTTAAGATAGAGGTAAGTACTAATAGTTAACGACGGTTTTAGCCCCATAAGGAACTTTACCTTGACTTTGTTATTTACTCGTTAGTATTTGCTTACTGGGCGAAATCCACCTACTGTCAACTATAAAACAATAGATTAAAATGAAATATCATGAAAGCTAGTTTTAATTGGCAATTTTTTTTAATCCGTGAATAAAAATGTCAATAGATGAAATAATGTTTCTTGAAAACATCAAAGAGAAAATTTAAAAGTCAATGATTTAATGAAAATTTTATGACGTGTACAATCTTTTTTACCTTGTTTTTTTACCTCGCAAAGTATATAAATAACGTTTCAACACTTATATTGATTAAAAATAAAACGTTAGGTTGATCGTATTTTAAAAGATGGAAAACTATTTGCATTACAGCTATATATTTAAAAATATGTGATTTAATTTTAAAAAGATGCGTTTAGCTACGAATGGATAAGCAAGTTTGTTAATTGTAATTCTCAGAAAAATTTATAAAGACGTAATTTTTAAGAACTTGGGTATTGTGACAGAAGTGTCCTTTTTTTATTGGTGAAATTTCTATGGCTTTCAGAAAGAAGCCCCTTTTTTGTGCTCAGTGTGGATGTAAATTAAACTGAAACGCAAGTTTTACTGAACCTGCTAGGTTTCTTTCAATAAAGTTTTCAATAAAGATAATCCTTTTATGGTTTCAACATACTTTTTAGTTGGGATACGTGAATAATATGTTAATTTTAAAAAATAAGGACAGTATACGCGAAGAAAATGCATAATAATGACTGGATATATATTTGCATCTTACATACAATTTACAAGAAATTAAGAGTGAAAATTATTGGTGAAAGAATTGTTATTGGAATCAGGTTGAAGAGAGAAAAAATGCAAGCGAGTCCTGGGTTGCAGATCGGTAATTTTTACTTAATTTTAATAATATTTTCCAAAATCTGTCCATTGTGCAGATATCCTACATGCATAAAAGCTTAAATCAGCTCGAATGTAAAATAGTAAAAAGGGAGATAGTGCCATTTTGCCTATGGTTTACAGAAATCTGAAACTCAAGTGCACATGTTGACTCGTATATATTCACCATCCATTTTCGAAATTTCTCCGTCCCTTTCTCTGAAGAACATGTTGCAATCAATCTTTAAAAATCTTATGTAATGAAAACAGTAATCCTGCTGTCTGTCACCATGGAGATTTCCATGACAACCGACAGATCGTCACAGTTATTTTGAATCCCAAGAAGATTTCACTGAAGTTTAAGACAGATCAACGTTGAAATTCAGGATCTTGTAAAGTGGCAGACAGCAATGATCTCTTTACGTAAGCCAGCAATAAGATGGTATTGAAGACGAAACAAGAGTTTCAAATCACCAGCTTGCGCAACAGGTGGCTTTGGTTTTATGCTCCGACCTTTCTTAATGATGATTTTTAGAGAATTTTGCAATTTAAAAGCTATTTTTTTGTGTGGAAGTTTTATTCGACGTATATCTAGTCTAAAGGTCAACTTGGGCCTCACTTCAATTTATCAAATAATGTCAAAGGTAAATTTGTATATAAATCGCTATTTCAAAGCTAACTTATGTTGGGTATATAAAATGCGCCTGCATTATTTTACCTTAAAATTAATTTCCTGTTTATGTAACTTAATTACTTTTTAATAACTTTTGGATCATAATGAACCATTCATGCATAATTACATTTTCCCTCATATGTTTAATTATCACATCCAAATTAAATGCCTATTACTGTAGTCTTCTTTCAAAGGTGACGTACGTTCCCTTCTTATAATTTGCTAGGAATATCCAAAATTAATTATGCTGAAAAGAAAACATTATTTTGATATTTTAAAAAAATCGGCAGGTTCTTGTTAGTTCACCGTCAACTATGATGGGTCACCTGAATAAAGAACTCTGATTCTGGAGATCTAAATTCAGTTAATGGTTTTTGAAATTTTAAACAAAAGGGAAACACGCTGGTGGTTTTTCGATTACTTCGATCACACATTTTCAAATAGATTAAATTTCTCCATAAAAGACATAAAAGTCACAATACAGAACTGCAGGGTTCATATTTGGATTAAAATGGTGCTGAAATTTGTATATTATGTTAAGTTGGTATTAGATTCTCGTAAAGAATTAAAAAGCTTAGTTTAAACATTCATTTACTACAATACTTTATTTGTAAGCTACAACAAATTAAAGTAATTTAAATTTGATCTCGGGACTCCTTTAATATTATGTGTTCATTAAATAATAAGACCGCCATTATGCAAATAATTATTAATATTTAGCACTCTAATAATTTAGAAATAAAAAAATCTTACAAAACGGGATCAGAACGTCGAGGAAGTTATATTCTGAAGGATTCATAGTTTTGACAGTAGTAGAATGTCTCATAAATATGGTTAATACCCTTTAACTTATAGAATAAAGTGGGTAGGAACAGTGCCAATTTTTTTTATTCAAAGCTAGATTTTACTTTAGAAAAGTTATTAATATGAAACTTTCTTGACGTATTTATATGCAATGGGTCCCTTAAATTTTTTGAATATGTTTAATATTTTTTTTAAATTTTAAATTGTTAAACTTTTAGTTTTTTTTTATTATTAACATCCATAACGCCAGGTGGGCCAAAAACGGACAAAAGTAGTTTTCTTAAGTTGATTTCACAATAGTGCAAAAAAGTTGCGTCCTTGGTTACAAAGAACACACATAAAAATTTGATGAAATTTAAACAATTTCTAACAGCAGCGATGATTAGTATTTTTTTTTATTTTGAAAAGGTCAAAAAATGCAAATCAAAGCCATTTAAAGGAAAAGTCTTGTAAAAATTGTCTTCACGAAATTTTTTTGAAATAGCGCGAAAATTTAACTTCTTGAGATTGTTTATAAAACTATGAAAAATGTCATCAATTTTTCTGGAGAACATGAGAAATTTAAGTTTTTCACTATATAAATATAAAATATTTAATGTATTTTGCTTAATATATAGCTGCGCACCTCAGCCGCTTAAAATCCAAAATTTTTTTTTTAAAAATTCAAATCGTCAATTATACTGAACAAAAAAAATTGGTCTATAGAGTTATTAAAGTCCTACAAAAGAAATCTCTTGAATTTTGTTTAATACGTAGTGATATGAAGTTGCGGTTAAAAAAGTGCAAAAACGATAAAAATACAAATTAATGACTTTTTTAAAATGAAATTTTTTATTCCAAATTATTTATCGTTTTGGTTCTGGAACAGTGTAGAAAAGTTGTTCTATGGGTAATTAAGAAACCGCAGACATTATGGGCAAATGACTGCTGCTGCTGAGGCCGAGAGAAATGTAATAGGGGGGGGGGGGGGAGTGAAACTGAGCTGTTGTTCGTTTTAAAACAGGACAGAAAGGATAAGAAAGACAACTAGAAGTTTTAAGTGAAGTTACTAAATAAATTTACTTACTACTAAATAATTAAAAAAGAAATTTACAGCAGCTACTTAGTTTTATATTTCTGCTATGTTTTGCAATTTTAACCGGAAAGAATACCGATATTTTTTATTGACAATAGATGCAATTCATCTTAAAACGCCTGACTGAATTTCAATTGGGGTCGCATTCTTGTGGTTGATAAAATTACTTATGACGGAATAGATACCTTAGTGATAAATATAGTTGTCATCTACAGGAGATAATTTTTTTCTGACGTAATTACATAACCCAACACACTCTTTAATTGAGTTTGGTTGCGAATCGCGATTTGTAAGTGTACAAATCTTAGGCTAGAAGCCAGATTCAACTTTCTTTGGAACCGTTACTTTTGAATGAAAAGACCGTTTCAGATAAAGCAATTTGATCCAAGCAAAAAACTTTACAGGCACACAAATGACTTGTTGGAGATTGCGTTTCATACGCGTCTGAAGTTGAATTCTTATGGAAGATAACGATGGTTAATGGCTGATTTGCGTTACCATACTGATAAAAATGATCGTCTTTGAAAAAGATAAGAGGATTTTTTTTGACGTAACAAAATGGCATATGTTATTCAACTCATATTTAAGACGTATCGTTGTTAAAATGAACAGTTAAATGTTTTGAATAACAATTTAAACAAACTTTATTGCGTATTGATTCATTAATTGCGTGGTTCATCAATTGAATTTTAAATTTTCATCAATGGAATTTTTGATAATTTTTAAGATAACTTTTAAGAACATATATCACAGGAACTGATGTTCGTAGGTTAACTTTGAACGTTTTTAAAGCAATTTTTGGAATTAGATACTAATAAATATTATTTAAATATTTACTTAAATTACTTTATAGAAACGTTATATGAATTAATTATAATGGAAAAATAGTGCGTGTCAAACAAGTTGCATGTCAAAGAATATTGTAACAATCTTGAGCAAAACTTAATTAGCATTCCATTAGTTAATGAATTATTGGCAAATTCCTTCAGAAGGCAAATGATTCCTAAATAAGAATCACAAGATATATAACGTGTCGAATTGTTATATAATATGCTATTATTTAATATAATACTATCATATGCTAGATAGATGTAAGTTTGTATAATAGATAAATTCTTTCTCTGCTATAAGCAAGTTTTGTATTGACAACGATTGATTGGAAGGTTTTAAGCATGAAAATTCTTACAATTTTAAATTAAAGCATTTAAAAAATACTGTGTTGCAAAAAAAAAAATACAACCTAGAGTTAAAGAGAAAAAAACAATACATAATTTGATTTGAATAAATTGATGAAAAAGCGTAATGTATTTGAGAAATTATTATATGGGTGTTTACACAGAAAAGGTATGTTAAAATTTTCATGAATTTGAGTCGAATAATTTATTAATCTTTAACAGATTAAGAAGTTTCTATCTTTAGATTTTGACCTTAACGAGTACTATTTATTCAATATTTTGAGAAAGAATGCCGTTGCGCGTATAAAAACTTTAATAAATCATTACTTTAGTTATTCAAATTTTATTTACTATTAATTCAATACTAATGTTTAAAAAAATAAATAAAAAAGGTGGTGCTATATTGTAAAACAGTATTCAAAAATAATAACAATTAAGGTAAATTATCTTCGGAAACAAAAGTAAAATGATAATCACATCTTCTTTGTTGTAAACATGTTTTGTATTGAAAATTAGGGAACACAAGAAGCTGATTGATTCTATGTGTTATATTTATTAAACGATTGACAAGCGAACCATTTGTTGTCTGAAAAACGTTGTAGAATAGTTTAACAAAATCTGCTATTCTTCTATGAAAGTGGAAATAAATTTAAGGGATTTCATATGTAAATACATAATTTACTATTACCCCACTTCAATAAATTTTGTTTAAATAGTATATTTTCGGAAAGTTTCTGCTGCAACTGGTCAAGTTAATCCTGAAGGAGTTTATTTTATACAAACTGTACATCTACCTAGTATATAATAGTATTATATTAAATAATAGTATATTATATAACAATTCGATAAGTTATATAACTTGTGATTCTTATTTAGGAATCATTTGCGTTCTGCAGTAATTTGCCAACAATTCATTACCTTCTGTTTTGAATGCGCTCATAGTATCGTATTCAAATTGATTATGTGTAGTCCACGTTCATTTATGAATTTTATAAAGCAAACTTAGAAAATTTAACACTGTTGCTATGCAAGATTAAGGAAATAAATCCTTTTCTCCGAATCTTTGTATGTACTGGCAGGGTCTACTCTCAAATAAATCTTACGCCCAATTTATCTATGCATGAGTTTGTATACCTCTCGCGGTTAAACTTAGATATAGATAGTAATCTTGTCTGGTTTCCCTAGTGTTCATGCCCTGTTGGACCCCGTAGCTTTTTCACAGGTATCCCCAGGAAACTGGTCTAAAAAGGGAAACCTCCACACTCAGCGAGGGTACGCGGGATCAGTGTGCTGGACGGAACCCTTTCACTCACTTCATTCACCTTTTCCAGAAACGTTTTTATAGAATAGGGAATGCCGCCAGCTTCGATGTGCTGCATCCAGAGAAGTTCCGTTTCTTGGAATCATACGGATCAGGTCTCTTGAGAAGCGTACCTTAGGCTCTTACCTGGCTGCAAGCCGACTTGATAACCGACACAGCATCCAAAGAGTCACGCAGTCTAGACTGCAATGGGAGGACCCTAGCCAATAAGTAAAATACCATCAGTTCAGAGAAACCTGCGTGCCTGGGTTTATGTTAGAAACCTTTGTGAAGCGATGCAGAAATGTGGTGTTACATAAATAGGTTGGGTGGAGTTATCTGGATCCCCCAACCTTTAACTTTTCATCAATTTGGGCTTGGAATGGAGTAAGACGAACAATCGAGTATTCGGATTTATACGAATATATGTTTTTTTAGTGGATTCTTACATCTTATTCTAATTCTAACTTTCAAAGTATAATGTTAGATTGGTGTTTTTATAGATTGAAATCATGCATTTTTTTTACACTTTGTGTTAGTTATGTAGTATCTATCAATGGAATTTTACAACAAATACTAAAATTAGCTCTAAAAATTTTCTAATTTTTTTAAATCGGGACCACAAATATAAATCTTATAAAGATTCACCTACCATTTTTTTTTATCTCAAGCCTCTCAGTAACACACGCAGAAAAAACATTTAATAAAGTATTTCAGAAAATGTATTAGCATACATTAAGGTCAGGAAGCTAAGAAAAACTTAAGGAAATTATTGTAAGATTTAAAAAAAAAGCTATTCGTATAAAGTGTAGGATCCACTCTAAACATTTAAAATTAACTAACTTTTATTTCACTAAAATTATAATATATTAGACAAATAAAAATATTATATTAAGCATAACGTGTTGAATGTTGTGTTTATATTCTTCATCTAACGGTTATTTTATATATTTTTTTGTAAAGCAATTGGGAATTTTTTATTTAATATAAAGTTTATTAAATTTTATTTAAGTAAAGTTAAAATAGTTTATTTAATTTATAGCTTGCATAATTATCAGAGATTCTAATTATATATCTTCAGTGATAATTGAAGTAATTTTAACATAAAACGTAATCTTATAGTCTGTAGTCTTAAACCCACTAAGTCATCGCCGTTGTTTTGAATGAATAAGTTTTTTCTTGAGAAGATGAGAAGGAGTAATTGAATACTGCGTTGATCTAAATATAAAATCATTTTTTATTTTGTCGCATGTTTATTACTGACTTGGTGAGCTTTCCCTGATGAATATTACTTAAGCACTACGCATAGTGTTAAAACCAAATAATAAAAAAAAAACTGAGTTATTGAGTTTTTCCACTAATTCTTCGATATGTAATACAATTATGTTGTCTCAAATACCTTTCTTGTACGTTTTAAGAATTGGCGAAATTAGTCATTCTGAGAAAGGAGACTACCAAAGCTTCTCTCCATTAAAAAAAAAGATTTTTTGCAATTCTGATGTCAAATCTGCTATGATATCTGATAACAAAAGCAATACAATACTTTCTAATAGATTTTTTGGGACATATTTTAATGTCTTGAAAATATAGTCTTTTTTTTAAATTGGTTTGTTCAGTTGAGTACTTTTCGACCATTTGAAAGGTATTTCTTTATATTCTAAATACTTTTTAATCCGAAATTACTAATTTCTTTTTAGATGCACTGAATAGCGTATTCCTGTTTATGAAGATTTTGACGTTAATATTTATTGATTTTCTTCCCAATGATGATTTGAATAAAGCTAAAAAATAAATAGAAATATGCATTTTTCAAGAACTAAATTATTTTGGAAATGTAGTATTTTATTTTATTAACAAAACAGTAAAATTGTTTTGTTTTATCATTGTATTCTCTTTTGGATGAACTATAATCTGCATTTCTTAATTTATCATTTCGAACCACTAGTATTTTACAATTACTCTCTGTAAAGTATACAAATATTTAAACTATTTCATCACTCCTAAACCCACTACTTATATTTTCTCTATAGATAAAAATTAGAAATAAATGTCTTACTGTTTGAAGAAAAGTGGTACTTGAGTTTATGTACTTGAATTATTTTAAAGTGATTTTTGATGCCGAAATTACACATTTACAGTTTTTATTTTAGTTTTCAACAAGTTCCCTCTTTCTTGAAACAATTTTACCTATATTTAAATTTACGCAGAAGAATTATGTAAACAACATTCTTGGCAATAGGCTGCATACGACAACGAAAGAATACTTTAATTATTACGGCAGTAACAACAAAAATCAAGGTCAGCAGGCGATACAACATTCTTAACAACGGCCAAGTTCCTCAACCAGTACTGCATTCCTGTCTGTCGAGAACAGCCACTAGTGGAGACAGTGAAGTGAAAAGTAATAGTTCGACATTCTTGACTAGTCAACTATTATCTAATAGTTAACTTTTAATGAATGTTGTAAGGTAACAATTACGGATTTTTTTTTAACAAAAGCTGGGTAAGGTAGTCCTGGCATAACAACCGAGTTCATCAGTATATAACCATTTTGACAACCAAAAACCAGTACGCGTTCTAGGCAACGTTTGAGGTCGTTTAATTTCTATGTGGTAAAAGAAGGAACTGAAAATCTGGCAGAGAAACGAACGCGGAGGCGGGAAATCAACTCGTGCCAATAACATCTAGTGAAGCCGACGGAAGCGGATACAACTTAATCAAACGTCCAAAAAGCCTGAATGAAACTCTCAAAAGAAAACGTCAACGACTAAGCAGTTTTTCCGCTTTCGATCTTCATTCAAAAGACGGATATTTATGTAAATACCAAAACAGTTTTCGAATCCCCTGCCCATTTTTTTTTTGTTACGGGTAGGTAATATTTTACAGGGTATTACTTTTTTTAATTCCACATATTATGTGCTTCTGTATCACATTTATTACTAACTTAATGAGTTTTTCCGTACAATTCAGTCTCTTAGTTACTACTCGGTGAAATTAAGGACAAGTAATTGTAAAAAATATGATTTGATTAGCTTATTATCTAAATTTAATTCGTTCTTAGGTAAGTGTACATGAAAAACTAATTACAAAAAAAAATAGCTTGTATTTCTTATATCTTACATAGTAAAGATGGGTGGGGGGCTTTAATAAATTTCCCTCATTAATATTTCTATGAATTTTACAGTAACACTGGTAAAATTAACATCTATTTGTAGAAAGCTAAAGTTTGGTTTTTAGTACAATAATATGAAATCTTTCTTTAATTGAAGGGATTAATAACGTGAGAAGACACAAAAATGAAATTTTAATAAATCTGTAAAGATTTGTAAAATACAAAACAGCACTATAGATTTTTATTATAACTATGATTCAGGCCTCCACTATTCATATTTAATGGTAGCTGTACTTAGATAAATGGTATGGTAATGAATAAATTATATTTATAAAAAATATATTTAAAATCATCTGGCATATTTCATCTTCTGTAATATTTTTTTCAAATTGTTTATATTAAAAAAAATGAGGAAAACCAAGTAAAAACAAATATCAGACAGATTTCAAATCGCAGAAAAACGTAAAAACTCTTGATTGTACGAATTGTATGCATTTCTATGGACTTCTGTTTTTTAAAGTTTTAAACAAAAATGATATTTAGAAAAATGATATTTTTGCAAAAACGGATAAAGGACATCTTTAAAAAAAAATCAACGCTTATCTCTTAAATAATATTTACATATTTGGTTTTGCATGAGCGCTCCTCAATTGTTTTTATGTAATTTGTTTAATTGAAATAATTAATACCTTAAATTATTTTTATAATACGAAAGGATTTCCTCTCAAAACATATTTTTAGAAAAACAGTACATTCTCATTTCATGAACTGAATCAGGAAATGACATAGGGGATGACTTGCATTTTCCTTTAAGAGATATATACTTTATTCTTAGAAGCAAACTGTTATCAGCAATCTACAAACTTATTTATCGAAAATCAATCATCAGTCCTTAAAATCTAAGATTTTTACACTGTGTCATATTAAGTAATTGGCTTCAAATTTCGTTTTCAGTAATTAATGCAGTAATGCGCAATATTTTTCGATGAAGTTTCAGAAATAAAAATGCAATAAATTATATTAGAATAAAAAATGTCATAAATGCCATAAAATGGTTAGTGTAGTTATATCGCATAAAAAATCTACTAAATTATTTTGCTTATGCGTCACAAGGAATTATTTCAGACTTGTATAATAATGAAATAATTCCACAAGTTATTACTAAATCTAATTTTAAAAAACGATTTCGGTGACTTCCTAAAATAATTGTGAAATATGGAACTGATATTTGTATCGGCATTGACAAAAGTATTTGGAAACTTTAATACAATGAACACAACATTTATTTCTGATATGATTGATGTCTCTTAAACATTTTTAATAGTTTAACTGACTTCATTTCCTAACGAGTCCCTAGTAAGTATCTTAGAATTGTATAATAATAAAATTATTCTGTAAATTCTTACTAAATCAGATTTTAAAAATTGATTTCATAAAACAATCGTAAAATATAAACTGGTGTGTCGGCATCATCAAAAGTAGTAGGAAACGGTAATGAATGAAATCCTTCGATGAACATGATTTTTTTAAATGATTGATGTCTCTTTGGTTCTATTTTTTTTTTTTAAAGTTGCACGACTTCACTTTAAACTCTAAATCTTGAAAGTGGTCTTCAAATTTATATACTATAGCAATTCATAATATTTTTTTTGTCTAAGAAAAGAATAATGGCGACAAGTGGACTGCGTTCATTAAATTTACTATTCAAGCTGTTTAAAAATTTAGGAAGGGTTAAGGTTGAGATTTCAATTCGACAGATTTTGAAAATTCTTTACTTTAGAAATATGGCCCAAATCGTTGAATTGTTTTTTTTTTTGCAATGCCTATGACAAGTATCTTTTAAAATGTGGATAGGAAACCAAATTATATTAAACTCTTTACAAACATATTAATAATTATGAAAAGTTCCATAATAATAAAAAAAATCAAATATATTTCACAGAAAATAGTGCATTATGTATAATTATTTCCCATGAAAAATGTAATAAATACATCAGTCTGCTTATACGTATCTCTCTCAAGCATAGAAAGCCGTTTGCCTGTGGATCGCAAAACACCTACTTCCTCTGTATCAAAGGCTGAAAATTTATATATAGGTCCTATTCATCCTCAAGATGTGCATCTGAGGCTCGGGTTTGTAAAATTTCATTTAGTTTTTTTAAATGATTTTAACAATTTTAGAAATATTGTATAACGAAACATTAAAAAAAATATTTCCACGATCTAGAACATGGCTTTCTAGCTTAGATGATAGAGCGCGGGACTTCGGAGCAATAGATTGCGGGTTCGACTTCCGACGGGGGCCACTCAACTTTTTATTTTTAAATGTATATGCCTAACGGGTCCTGAGCAGCGCGGGGCCAAACAGTTAGTAGTTAATGAAACACCACACTGCTTTAACTTTATAGCCTGCTTCGAAATTTGGGATAAAATAGTAATCCCATTTTGTTGACATTAAAAATGGTAAATTCAGAACTAAAGAAACCTGAGCAGTGCGGGGTCAAACAGCTAGTAGCTAATGAAACACCGCACTGCTTTAACTTTATAACCCGCTTCGACATTTGGGATAAAATAGTAATCCTATTTTGTTGACATTAAAAACGGTAAATTCAGAACTAAAGAAACCTTAGCGGGTCCCTGAGCAGTGCGGGGCCAAACAGCTAGTACCTAATAAAACACCGCACTGCTTTAACTTTATAACCTGCTTCGAAATTTGGGATAAAATAGTAATCCCATTTTGTTGACATTAAAAACGGTAAATTCATAACTAAAAAGACCTCTTAATGGCTTTTGGCCGTTTCCAAGCTAACAGTTCTTTTCCTCAAACACACTTTACCGTATATATTGACCTAATCGAGAGTATGAAGCACTTTGTTTCCGAAGTGTTATTGTTTTTGGAATCTAACAACTGCGTTTTGTTTGGGGGTAACCGGGTTGACAGATAACGGGGTGTAAAAACGAACAAATAAGTTGATCGTGAAAGGAGGAGTGTTTCCAAGCGTGTATTCAAGGCACGAGTATATCACATGGTTGGCAAACAGCCAATCACGAGGCTCGCACGTCATCCTTTCACGGAAAGAGTAGAACATGACAGATTAAAAAAAAGTTGCAGAGAAAAAAAAACCGAAGAGGGAAAACAAGAACAAACAATTATAAAGTCCACAAATTGTCGGCGATGTTTACCGAGTCTAAATACTTTGGACTACGCAATTTTGGAAGTCTTCGAACAGTGGAGAACTGTGTGGCCTTCGAGAGAAATTCAATTGCGTTCTAATTGTACAAAATATATATAAACAAAATAGTGTCATGGAAAATTATGTATTAGGAAGTAATTTAACATGTAACGAAATTATTGGCTAGAAAGGGATATCTTTTTAATAGACAATAAATATATCTGCGAATGTTTATTTGCGGTTTGTGAAACGTGGGGACGATTTGAGTAACCTTGATTAATTTGAGTCATTAGTTTAAAAATGGTATTAGTCAAGGTATGATAGTTTAGAGGAAGTTAATTTTTTTTTTCAGTTTCATTATCATGGCTTTCTTAAAGTAAACAGCAAGTTCAATTGCTTGTATATTTATTATGTAAATTGGTGATGTGATTTTCAACTAATATATACAAAGGAAACACAGTAAGAGTGGTGATACATCACTTTGTTTAAATGATACCTGGTACTTTTGGCATAAGCCTTTTTTAAAACATCAAATTTAATTGCGGACTCGTAATTTTGAGTAGTTACTCGATTGTGAAATGAACTGAAGCATTTAAATATATCTAAAGTAAAAAATTCAATCTAAAAAAAATTAATTAATTAAGCCCTAATTGTGGAAATTAATATTTTTATGGGATGACTTACGATTTGGGCACTAGCGAGAAGGGGTGGAGGGGGAGATACTGAAAATAGTGGAGGACTAAACGCCAAGTAATTTTGAGTTAATTCCTACATTGAGCCCTTTTGAGCTCTTACAGTTCTGTTTGTTATTTATACACTCACAGACATCGTTTATCATCTATATATTAAATGGAAAGGGACAATTTTTTTATATTTCCAGAATGGAATGTCAAAGAGGATTGCCAAAATTTTCACTCTATATGGTGTTAAAAATATCTTGAGTATGCTTATTGATGCTTCTGTTAACGTTCATTAAATCATGACGACTATTTGGTAAATATTTTGACTAATTGGTTAATTAGTTGTTTTTAGGCCTATCCTTAGGAAATGAGTATTGGTTGCAGTGTGTAATCGTAAATATAGGATAAAAATCATTTTCAACATCACAAAGAGTATTGTAAATTGTTCTAATCTGCAAAAAATTTACTTCCTTAATATTTTATTTTAAAATTTACTTCCTTAGTGAAAATATCCTTCAACCAAAGAGCAATCTTGGGTACGTATAAAAATAGTCGGAAGAAAAAATATAATATTTTCCCCAGATGAAAAATATATCATCTATTTTTAATACAGGGATTTATGCGTTTTCTATTTTATATATAATAATCACAATAAAAAAGCACGTTAGACAAATAACTTCAGGGTAGACTTTTAATAAAGCTTAATTAAAATTAATTTTAAATTTGCTTTATATTTTTGTAATTAAATTATCAGTTTCTGTTATCTGGTGCTATTTGCTACGTAGAGAAATTGGTCACCTCATGAAATATTGAGATTTGTTCTCGACTCTTATGAATGTCAGAACTAGAATCTTTCATTTCAATAAGCTATCATTCAACTATTGTTCAGAAAATTTTACTAATTATTTTGAGCAATCTCATATAAATACCTTTTGTATTGGCGTTTGTTATATGAAAGTAGTCATCTAACTTTTGGTACTTTTACCGATTTCTACAGTTAGCAAAAGACGTTGACATAGGTATCACCTTTGCTAAACCTGTTCAGTAAGCACTTACAAATATCAAACTGTGATAAGTTTACCTTCTTGTAACTTGGAAACTGACAACATAATTTCTAAAAATTCGATAATTTGAAACAAAACAAAACTGCATTTTCACGAACCTCTATAATATCAGAGTTTAACTCTTACTATAACAATTAATATTCTAGTACCCTTTTTTTAAATACGGTAGAATGCAGTAAGCCTATTATAATGTTCTTCTAAAATATATAAAATTATGTTAAATTTGTAACTTGAATAACTAAATTGTGTTTTTAATCTTTAGTTAGTTATATTCAATAATTTTATATTACTTTCAAAATAACAATGTGCTACATCTTTTTATATTGACCCTAATCTATACCGGCTGCACAACATTGAACATCTCCGTTTTATAATTTATTTCTAAAAGATATTCGCATGAGAGAAACTAATGTCAGAAACGTTTTATGTTTTTATATATTTGTTAAGTTTATAGGGTCAAAAGAATTTTATCAGTTTTTGTTCTATCTAAATATACAAAGTTGAAAAGTGATAGGGAAATGTGCAAATCAAACAAAAGTTTTGTGATGTCTAAGTTTGAACAGACAATTTGATGGATAAACAGATAAGAATTTTATAATAGGAACACTGTAGATTTAAATTTTTATTCAAAAGTGTTGGGAGGGAATTTAAAAAGGCGTGACTCAATGCGACGTAATGGTGTACGTCAAACGAAAGACGCAATGCAAGCATTTTTTAATCTTTCATATGAAAATAGACTGATAGCAGTTTCTTTGCTGCGGAATATCCAATTGTTGTCTAGTCAAATTATAGTGGTGAATTGATATAGGTGGTTTAATTAGGTATCGTATAACCTTTTATCTAGTCAGTATGACGAGACAGGAAAGGCGTATTTTTTTGGTGTACATGCTGGCTTTGTTTGAATTTTTTTTGTGTTAATTTTTTGTCAAAGGACATTCAGCAGACCACAACCCTCACAACCAGTTCCGTCACACAAATATATATATATATTGGGGGGGGGGGGGGGGGTTGAAACACGAAATTTTCCAACTTAATGATTCGAAATTCCTAACTTAACGATTCGAAATTCTCAACTATTTAAAATTTACAACTCAATGCAGTGCTGAAAATTCCCATTTCCAACTTACCGACATTTTTTATATATAAGGTAATATTAAACAGTTCTCTCACAAGCGTTGATTTGTTGTGCCCATATTCCAATGCAGTGTCCGCTCAGAGGTCTAATTTAAATGAAATTACAAGTTGGGCACTTTCTAATCTTCGCTAGTATTTATTTGCTAATAATATTAATTTTCTTCGGACATAAATTTTCCCAACTCGGGTACTTTTGAAGTTTAAATTTCCAACTTTTAGGGTTTTCAGATAAATGGGGGGGGGGGGGACCCCTTCCCGGTGCGACGGGCCTGCTCACAACAACTTATAGATATAGCGATCCCTTCCTTATAATGACCGCCACTGAAAGTACCAGTCGGCTACTTAGATTGTATGGAATATTTTTTTAACTCTTTATAGCGACCTTTTTTTTATAGCGCCCACCTCGTATTGGTCCCGTGAAGTCTTTACATTGAAGGTCTTGTACGATTCAAAAATGCAATGTTTAAAAATTACATTTTTCTTTAAACTTGAAAAGAATAAGGTTAGGCATACGGCACACTCAATCAGGGAGCCTCTAACATTAAACAAACCATCTTTTTGTTAACAGACAACTGATTTTTTTCACAAGTGCAAATCGTCTGTTCTCAATTTTTTGTTTGGTATTATAAACTATTGATATTAAACAGATAATTTTACCGCAACACAAGGTACAATTGTTAAAAAATATATATTCTTAACCCTCCAGAACTCGCGTCAATATGAGTGACCTGAGAACTCGAGCGTGAGAATTTTTCTCATGCCACCTATTTCCCTCAAAAAAAATTTAGTAAATTAAATATTTTAAACTAAATATATAAAAAAAAAAAAGAAACCGCAACTTAGTCACTATTTCTTAAAAGTGTTTTTGAAATTTAGTTGCGAAGAGGTTATCGAAGCTTTTATTGAATTTTCAATAAACTAATCTAAAACTGCCATATTGTAGTCGACTTCACATTTCAACCCTTTATGCATTTGCAAAACTTAAAATAGCGCTATCCGTTATCCTTTCCATATTTTGTTTTACTTCCTCATGCATTGGGATTAAACTTTACTCAACTGCTTTAATAAAACAAACGAAAGCTGCTCAGCATGTACGTTTTGCCTGTCTCACCTAGAGATTAAATAGGATTGTGTGACATTTCAAGGGCGCTTTTGCACCCAGTATAGCTATTAGAGTCCGTCATCACGGGATAGACTGAAGCCGAATACAGCAAGTGAACATTTAAAAATATATTTTAGGTTATTTAAAGAGAGTAAAAATATATACTTTTACATCGAAGATAATATATTACAAGCTTCTTGGAAAGTTCATTAAAGTACATTTAAAAGTAGTGATATCGTACACGAGTCATCGTTTTATAATTATATATTTTATGGAGGGGGGAATCAACAAATAATTTTTAATCACAATATAGTTTTTTATTCACGTTTTCGTAAATAAGTTTAGTTTGAGGATCTTAAAGAATTGCACTGTATAAAATATGCAATTTAACAAACACGTAAAATCATAAAATTATATATTCGTTGCTGTATTATTGCATATCACTCATACGGTTAAAAATAGTTTTGTTAAAAGAAAGTTTATAACTGAAATATTTTGACATTTTTATAATGTACAGAGTGTTGTGATAAATGAATTCTTTTGACTTCCCACAAGAATCAATTATAGATTTTTCTAAGTATAGTATTCTTGAATATTCCATTTTTAATTTATATTATTTTAATTTTCTGGTACTTGAATTTGAATTTTACAGCATTTTCTGGAGCTTGAATTAGGTTGTACTTACCGAAACTAACTTCGATTTCATAAATTAATTTGCTTTCACTAAACTATTATCAATTTCATTAATCCTTTTTAACTGAAAAAATAAACAATTTTGCCATTATACAAAATAAATGAAAATCATTTTGAAAATTTGCGTTATCATATATATTATATCTATAGTATAGATTCTTTTTACGTCTCATACACACCAACGAAGTGAGGAACAAGTGAGGTATCAAAAGAAAGATACTTTCCTGGAGCACTGACGAATCGTACGCTCATCTAATAAATATCAACAATTTATTTAAAAAATGCGTTTAAAATAATTAGTTCATAAAGAAAAATCTTGTGTTTCTTTATGCTACAATTCTTTAAACAAACAAAAATGTTTACGAGACCTATCTTGAACAATCCTTTGTAGCGTAGTCTATAGCGCGCGGGACTTTTGGAACAATTGGTCGCGAATTCGAGTCGCAACGGGGAGCCACTGAATTTCTCACCACGATTGCACCAGAAAAGCGGGGCTAAACAGAATAATATTTAATAAAATGATAATCTATAATTTACCATTTGTTACTGAATTTACTTTTTAAACCACTTTTAAGTAAACTGTAACATTTATGCATAAATAAGTCAAACAAATAAAATATATATGAAAATTACGCTATGTATTTATTAATGTCGCTACAAATAAAACTGTTATTCTTTCTGTGCATATAAAATTATTTTTCGAATATCTATTATTAATTGAATAATAATAGTTATTAATTATATTCTATATATTTGAACAAGGGGGGGTAAAAAAATATTTTAGTTATCTAATTTCATGCATTTGTGATACGTTGGTTGGTTAATTAGCGTCGCACTAGAATTGCACAGTAGGCTATAGATGGCGGTTTGGGACCAATCTCGAGGAAAAGACTTGGGAACACCGGCTCGTATTTTTTAATCATGGTCAGATGACGAGGACAACACCCGAGTCAAGTATTTGTGATTCGTAGAAAAAGTAATAAATAATATCGGTAGACTACTTCAATCTTAACTACAATACCTTTTTTTATACACTTACGGTAGGGAATATAGCTATCTATATCTTCCACTTTCCTCGTAGATAATTTGGTATTCCTAATCGAAACAAAGTCTCCGTGAGGGGTCGAGTACAGCGTCAGTTAGATACCACCCCACCGATAACTTATTGTATTCAGTGAATACTTGAAATACCTAGGATCCAGGATCAGGCGACCGTTCGTCGATGTGCATATCTCGGAGCATCCCTTCTCAGGTATTGTTCGGTGAGCCCCCGTTAAAATACAAATATCTACAGCCGAGTCGCCATCCTTCAGAATACCAAACAAATAAGGCTTGTTCCATGAAAACAAGAGAAGGGCTGCTATTAGCTAAGCAGCGATTAGGTCAACAGAGAGAGAGATTACAAGGAACCAGCTGTGTGTGTATGTCAAGGTTTTGTATGGAGTTAAGAAAGTGAAGATGGAGATATTTTGTGATAAATTGAGTAGTTACAGTTGATATATTAAAATATATATATATATTCATTAAAATGCGTGCCTTTTTGTCAACTAATGTAGGCAGCACCTACATGAATGCTGCATGCTGATTGTAGTAATTGTTTAAAAATTTCTAGTTATATGCATAATGGAAAGTTTTGTATGGCAATCCATATACAGTTTTATTTATTATTATTGATGTACGAGATGCAGATTTAAATTGTTTTATAAATTCTAGTACAAAAAGAAAACTTTGTAACTATTACTATCTTCATACAGAGTAAAATTTATTTTAAATAATACGCTTATGACCAAAAGCAACAATTTTATATGGTTTTCAAAAACAAAAGATTTATCGTAAAATATTTCTTAAGAAATTTAACTTGTAAGTAGATGTTACTATAAGGGTACATATTAAAGGTCTCTGATTTCATAATTATTTACAAAGCCTATAACCTTACTAATTTCTCAAAGATTTTTTGAAGATAGTTTATTATTTTAAAGCAATAATTTGAATTTTTCTTGAAAGAATAATTGTTTAAAATGGTACAAAAGGTTATTGATCTATCTATTAAATATCGGGGAAAAAATTTAAGTTAATTTTTTATACAAAAATACAGTTTTAAAACATGCCTTTCAAAAATAAACTCGAATAGAATTTAAAATAAATTTTAATATTTTTAAAAAGTTAATACGGATGCTATGCATACTTACTAAGTGTTCTAAAAAGTAAATATGCTTCATATCTTATACGCTGAAAATAGGTAAATTGCTAAAAGGATTACAATAAAGCAATAAATCAGAAAATGTAAGCATTACCGATTTTCAAACAATTTTACGTTTTTATTTGGTTTTGCGTAGCAAAAAGACCAATTAGCAATTTTCCCTTACATTCAAGAAATAACTTAAAATCATAAAAAAAAAATTTTAAAAAAACTTACACACCTCTATTTTAGAAATTGGTTATTCCGTGAATAATTGGAATTAAATTGAATAGTAACTCAAAATTAATAATATAAGACCATTAAAAAGGTATATTTAAAAAATATTTTTTTATTAATTATTCCTAAATTATAATATAAATCGAATTTGCACATTGACCATTTTCCTTAAAAACGTATGAAAAAAGATATATACCAATATTTAATATTTTTTTTTTTAATTTTTAAGATACATACTTGGAAAGCTTTACGACCGGAAGCAAGGACGATTTTGGTAATAGTGTTTTTTTGTTATAGAAATGTAGCAAATTTATAATCGTAGAAAAATAAATATTTTTGCATAAAATATGTAACTATACTAGTTTATCTAAATCTAAGAAATTTTACAATTTACCATAGTTTGTTCGATCATTAATAAAAATAAAAAAGTAAATCTTGTATTATTTGGGCCTTCCTCATTTATTGGGTGGCATTTATATGCAACTATACTAGTTTACCTAAATGTAAGAAATTTTACAATTTACCACAGTTTGTTCGATCATTAATAAAAATTAAAAAAAGTTAACCTTGCATTATTTGGGCCTCCCTCATTTATTGGGTGGCTCCTTAGTTCAGCAGCTGTAATCTTCATACAATCAATTTCAGTGATTTAGCTAGCGTAAAAACTCCCGTCGGAAGCGATAACATAAACAGACAGACAAGATTACAATCGTTAACAAAATTTATTATTAAAACGACCACTTAAATAAAACTGAGAAACCAAGACTGATATATTACACAATGCTTGAGACACCTGAGTGGGACGGCGAACATCAGTCTCTTATATAGTAAATCATATTATCTGGATTAACATAAATGAAAAGGCGAACGGTATATCCGGGCTGTCCCAGACGGCACAAAACGAAACGCACAAAGGGCAATGAGTGATGTGTATTCAAGGAGGACCTTGTGCTACGATCCTACAGAACGGAGACCAATATACATAGGGATGGCGAAACCGTCCGGAGCAGACCCGAACATTCCGTTAGTATATTTCTGTATACTTTGTATAAAAACAAGCAGAAATATCTTTAAATCTTGTTTATTTATAACAATACCTATGGGGAGACATCGCGAATACTATATATTGTTTGTTACCAACAAGCAAATGATAGCTTTGGCATGTACACATTTTGTTTTAGTTTTCTTGTGGGGCTTATTAATAGTATCACAAAGAAAATGGGTATTAAAGATGATTGGGTTTGAATAGTATAGAGGATCAATTATTATGTGAGGATCACATATTGATTGCGGCATTAACTGATTTTTTAAATTTTTAAAAGTTTATTGAAATATTATTTTAAACACTATATTTAATCTATCAACATGAGTATATTGTTTACGCTTCATACAACGAGCATTTAATAAGATAGTGTTATTAATAAAAAATTAATATATGAAAAATATCAGTCATTACATTTATTTTGTAACTACAAAATTAGATATTGTTTGGCTTGCACAGGAGTTTGGGTTTTGAAGAGATTTGAGAGTAGCAAAGTCTGCTTCGATCTCGGACGGTAAAAGTATACATCAGCGTCTTTCAATTGTTTACAACATCCGTTACTATTATTTTTCCTGTACACTCTAACTCTTATCATGTTTTTATTTTTTTTCCGTTCAGAAAATATCATTTTATCAAGATAATTCCTATCTTGCAAAATATTTTATTCTCTTTGAATCAATGTCATCAACCATATATTATCCATTTCATGTAAGAGTTTACAAAGATTGTAATTTCCTACGTTAAATTTTACAGGTTATTGTATATTTCTAATTTGTTAACATCCATAGACAAATTATTTGGGACCTACGTATTATCGTATGTTAACAAATTACTTAACATAACAATATAATTATCTTTTAATTATCTACTTTTTAAAAATTAAACTTACCAGTATTAAAAAAACAAAAAACTTGTTTTATATACTGAGGTAAGAGTTACATCATTAGCTAGCTGAAAACTTATTTGGAACATTAAAATTGAAGGAAAAATTAATAAGCAATGAATTCAATAAAGTATTGCTAGTATTATTGTTGGTAAAGTTTAAAAACTATTGTATACTGTCCTACCGACAGCAGAAAACCCCATGCCACAATTCTGTTCTGCCATATAGGTCCTTTTCTTATGGCAGCCATCAGACTAGTGCGGGGTTTTCTGCTGGCGTTAGAGAACAGTGTGTATTATTTATCTTTTTAAAATAAGATTGTAATTTTTGTCATTCAAGTAAAATAAATTCAGACAGAAAACTGTCAGACTCGACTACGAAAAGCATAAGCGACAAGTCGAAATCCTCAATTTTTTTTTTAAATAGCTCAATTTCTTTTTTGCGGTTACAAGAAAATATATTCAATGACGCAGTTTAAAATACTTAACCACTCCTTTTTCAATACCCCGTGTTTTTTCTTTAAGCATTTTGCGGTTAATTGTAACGGCGAAAGAGATTACGTGTAATGAATACTAAATAAAGATAAACTTTATATTAAGATTGACTATTTTACGTGCTGCCATCTTTTGGCATTTGGCTGCAACGAAGGCCGTAAAATTAAAGGTGTCAAACTTATACTAAAGAATCATCAAATTCTTTTATACGCATAATTATCGTTACAAAATATACAAAGTATTCAAATTCGACAATATCACTAAATTTCGATTCCTAAATTATCTTAAAAGCTAATTTTTTATTATTATTTTCAGATTCGGTCCATCTGTTGTCGTCATATAGTGTAGTCGCAAACACGGGCGACTCTTGCCTACCTGACGCCAGGGTGCAAAGTATGTCTTCTCTCCGTAACTTTTAATAACGATTACCTCTATCATTAAAGAATTATTGTCACTGCTATGCCATGGAAGGTGACTTTTGAAGGACACATACTCAAAATTTTAATTACTAGTTTTTCTTTTTAGCAATTTCAACTTTCAATATCACTAAATAAATTGTAAGTACTATATATAATAAAAATATTAATTTTTTTTTATTTTGTTAATAAGTTAAAAAAAATTCAATAAAAAAATAAGAATTACTTTATTTTAAATAAAAATTTATATGTATTTTCAGTAATTTCTATATTCTTTACAACAATTTGAGGGACGGACATAATATCAAAGTTTTAAAGTTGTTTTCACAAACACATGGCAAAAGTGTCTGTTTAATTTATGGATGGAGATTTAAAAATTTAGATGGAGATTTAGAAAAGATTTTTAGAAATGGAGATTTTTCTAGTTTTTTAAAGTATTTTTATGATTTTTACAGTTCTTCGATTTTTAATTTTTTTTCCCTTCACTTTCGATGGGAGGGGTTTGAACCCCCTGAACCACCCCCTTACCTACGTGCCTGGATGTAAGAAATAGCTATAGAGATGTAAAGGAAAGGGAGCTGTACTGTTGTCTAATACGATGCAAGAAACGTACAACTCCAAGAGTTGTCTTGTTTTTGAGCCGAATTAGGTCGCTTGATTGGATCGTTTTCCACGTTGCACCAGCCAGTCGTTTTACAAACTCGTTAGTTGAAGATGGGTTGCTTGTTGAACCAGCTAAAAGTGTGTACATATTCCAAATTCCATTAAAAGGATGTCATTCAAAGCACAATATTTATATGTAGTTTATTATACAATCCTTAAATGAAACAAACATTTTTTGCTGTTTGAAATTCACAGTTGCATTGATGATTTCAGAGAAGTATCTACAAGGATTTTATTGGTAAACCTGGCTACAAAATTACCAGACAGTACCTATTTTTTTTTCAATAAAAAAACTAGACACAAATAATTGAAAAAGTAAAACCGGTCTGTGATAGAGGAAGGAATTTTTAATATTTTATCCAAATACGATGTTTTTAAAAACGTTAAGTATTTTTCGTCCTTCCTGAATAATTTTGAAAAATGGAGTTATCTGGTTCTTCCATCCACCCCTTCAATTTGACTTTATCATTTTTATTGAACTTTTACCCATTTCCTCCACCTGACCCTATCTTTTTTTTATTTTAAGTATTATTTAATTATTTCAAATTGCTATAGATGTTAAAGGCTTACATCGCATAGGTTTTTGAACCATTCCAAAATATACTCGTTAGGTAAAGTTACTCACTACCGATTGCCGTTAACAGGTATATGTGAATTCCGCCTAAAAAAATATTTTGTCTTCCGAACTTAGCGAGCTATAAGGTATCAACGAGTTGTAGCAACTCTGTGATATTTGCTTCTGGTATAATGTGTAGCATTAATTTGATCTAAAGAGCGAAAATCAATTTTGCTAAGCGATTTAAAGTTAAGCGACTTGTTTGAAATATAAACGAAGTAAATGACCGAGAATAATCATCCAATAATACCAATACAACTAAATGTGATACAGCCAAACAGTGACCCTCTCCCGTTAATTTATGACCACCCTGTATTATAAAAAATCTGACAACATAAATATATCACTAAAACAACACTATTTGTCAGCAGTGTACGTTAATTTAAATGATTTTATTAGATTTCGTGTTATTATAGAAACGCCCCAAATTTTATTCTCTAAATTATTTACTACCTGAAAGTTTTTTAATTTCTCAATAGTAACCTACAAGTTGACATTCAAAAAGAGGCGCATTTCTTTGATTTAAAGAGTATAATGTGTATATACTGTGGGAGGGGTAAGGACATTTCTGATTTCATTATAATATTAGGAAAAAGTTTCAAAAAACATATTTAATTACTTTTTATATTTCAATAGTGCATCAATTAATATTTTTATTACAGTAAGAGACTTTACCATTTTAAAAAGCACATTTATGAACCAAGGAAAACTGTTTATTTCATACCAAAAAATCAAGTACAATGTGAATTTTGTTCATATTAAGAAAACAATTTATAAACAAATGCAATATTTTAAAATACAATCGTCAAAGAAATGCAATTTTTAAAAAGCAAAACAATTATTTAATACAATTACACTTAATAAAATTGTAATTTCAAAGAAAACTGTTGCAATTTTTGAGTTCAATTTTTATATAATTGTAAATATAGTTGCGATTGAAATTTTTTTCGTAACAAAAAAACTTTTCAAACAAAGAACAATTTTTAAAAAGTAGTGCAGTTTGTGCAAGATACAGGCAATCTGTGCAAGATACGTGCAATTTGTACAAGATACATGCAATTTGTACAATAAAAGTACATTTGCGCAATGTAAGCGCAAGATAAATACAATTTGTGCAAAACAAGTGCAAGATACGTGCAATTTGTGCAGTTAAGTGCAATTTGTGCAGATAAGTGTAATTTGTACAGTTAAGTGCGATTTGGGCAGTTAAGTGCAATTTGTACAATTAAGTGCAATTTGTACAATTAAGTATAATTTGTGCAATTAAGTGCAATTTGTGCAGTTAAGTGCAATTTGTGCTTTTAAGTGTAATTTGAACAATTTGTACTTTATAAGTGCAATTTGAGCAATATTATGTGTAATCCGCGAAATATATAAATTCATTTTTTTTACAACGAGTTAAAGAGCTTGTATGATCAATCCAAGATATATTATACACCTAATAGGCGGTTTGTATTTATATATTGTAGAACAATTTAGGTTTGATAAACAAGTTTGCATACTATAAACAATTTCAAAATTATCATCAATTTAGGAAAGCACAAATAAGTATTTAATTCCTAAACATTTAAAATAAAAAAATTTCATTATATAACTTGATATTTCCATTTTTAAAATCAATCAATGAATTACAGTGCAACCTCAGAAAATAGCAAATACAATTACAAAACTACTATGTAACATTTTGCTGATTTTTTTACAATATATACAAATTGAGGTACATTGAAGTATTTGCTTTTATATTTACATTTTTTTATACACTTAATGATCAATGTTAAAGTTCATTTTCCAAAGAAGAAATGTATTATTTATATAACATAAAAATGCTGTATACCATTGCATATTGTATGAAAACAATGTTTGCACAAAACTAATATTTATACAAGATAAGTGCAATTTTTGCAGGGTGAGTGCAATTTGTGCAGAGTAAGTTTATTTCGGTATTATACAATTTCTGTAGGGTGAGTATAATTTGTGCAGAGTAAATGCATTGCAGGGTGATTGCAATTAGTGCAATTTGTGTAATATGATTAGTGTAAAATGAGTGCTATTTGCAGTGTTAGTGCAATTTCTTCAAGGTGAGTATAATTTGTGTAATATGAGCGTAACATCTCCATATAATGTAAGAGAAATTGGTGCAAATTTAGTTGGCATGGTTAATAGCACCTACCTTTGGATTCCAACTATACTGTACATAAAAACCATAATATACATTTTACAATAAAATAAGTTAAATTTTTTAATAAAATACAAATCTTAAAATAGTTCATATAACTGCACATTTAATACAATTACAAACTTCACGCAATTAATTCAACGAATCACAAATCATCGATGAAACAAGAAAGTCTAGCGTAGTTAACTTTAAAATTAAATTTGTGTCTTGGAACAAGGAGGACCAAATTCATAAATGACAGTTTTGAGAAAAATAGCTTCAAAGTTTGAAGCTCAATCCTGTTGCAATGTTACGGAATTGTTTAATTTGAAGGTTTAGAAAAGCCTGACGACATTGGTTTCTATTTCATTTAAAAGTTTAAAATTGGCATATTCAAAATAGTTTTAAAAAATTGATAAAATTGACATTGGTTGTTCTTGTTCCAAACCACAGAAATATTTTAGGCCATAGTCTCCTTAAATATATATTTTTTCAAATTACCTAAAATATGTCCTCACATTCCATTTCAAATCTTAATAATCGAAATTGCTGAAGTGTGACTTTTGTTGCATGATTATTTTAAATGATAATGTAATTTGTATGTTTAGTGATAGGAAAGTTTTCGTACAATAAATGGATAATGTAAACTACAGATTTCAGCTTCTTTAGGTAATTGACACAGTAATTGAAAAAATATTCGGAAATCAAAAAGATTTTTAGTAATCTTTAAATATTAAAAACATTTGTATATTTATTTCAGGTTTTTTTTTCATTCTAAGCTCTAAAAAATAAATATTTTAATTAAAATATCGAAACAACTTGAAAGTTTTTTATTAATGTTACTTGTTAAGAGTAATTCTGTGTGTGCTGTTGCATACCTAAAAACTAGCTCAATAAATGGATATTTTAGTGTAATTATCATAATGTCTGTTGTAGCATATTACTTAAGGTCCTTATCAAATACGACCATTTGGATTATGACTATATTTTTTTGCAAGTAAAAATTCTTAAAAAGTTTGCATTTGCTAGACTTGAATGGTTGAAATAACAGTTGCTGCTCAAAAACTTGGGACAGAAACGTGTGAGGAATTTTCGTTCTTTACAGATTAAAATTTATCAAAATTTTCACCATAAAACGAAACAAAATCCTTTTGTTTCATCATGTTTGATTAAAAAAAAATAAACAAATACATTTTCAGTTTTGCGACATGAATGTAATATTAGTAATGTAATAAAGACAACTTTTTATGATAATTAATTTTTCTAGTTGAAAATCACAATTAATGTGATAATGGCATAAATTCTTAAACTAGTCACACTAAAATGAAACAATAACAAAAATAAACGTAATACATATTTCATATCGCATATAACATGCGTGTTTATGACCATTTTAAATGTATTCATATTCGCATATATTCATATGGCAATGTGCGTATTTGCGGCCAGGTTAAACTGTTTGCATATATGTATATGTATATCCATATGAGAATGTGAGTATTTGTAGTCATTTTCAAATGTGTGAACATTTCTATACATCTATACGAAATGAGTACTTGTGAACATTTTAATCACATACATATCTGCATACATCCAAATGGTTTGCTTGCTTGTGAACATTTTAACTTCATATGTGTATACAACCAAATGGCAGTGTGCGTGTCAGCGGCTGTTTTTAATTTTTTTTCATGATAATTTTTGTACAGTGGTGAGAATGTTTTTATAAAATGCGAAAAAATGAGCTAAATAAAATGAATATTTCAAATAAGACAAATTTAAGGCATGAAATATGTACAAATTTAGACAAGACAAAACTTTATATAAATTTTTGGTAGTAAACGAAAGTAATATTCACTTGCAAAATTTCATTTGAGAAATATTGTATTGAAAAAAGTTGGAAACTTTAGTGATGTTTCAATTTAATAATATCAAATAATCGTAAAACTTCTCTGGAGAAATTGTTATCATTGCTATTTATGAATAGATATTTAATTTTATTAATTAATCAAATGACATTTTCTAAGCTCATGATACAGTAATCGATAATGGATTTGGTTTGCAGTGAAAGACAAATACATTTTTATTTAATATAGTTATTTTTATTCAGCGCTTTAAAAAATTTTTTTTAAGAAATCTTTTCGAAAGTTATTTAATGAGTTGTTTTTCATTTAAAAAAATTACACTAGAATATGGGTGTTTCTGAACCAGTAAAAGTGTGAAATTCCATGATTTTTAAGTTTAAAAGTCTAAATTTTAAAACCATAGAAATAATTTAGATTTGTCCTGTAAAGTGTATTAAAGTTAATCGCAAATAGTAGCTTCTATCGCAATATCTTCCCAGAGACGCAATACCTAGATAAAATTAATCTGTGACATCGTACATTACAAAAATAAAAGTCAATTCTAACTGTTTGATTTTTAATATGTTTTGGGACCAAAACCTACATTGCTTCAATATTTTATCCAACTTCTTTTTTAAATACAATAGTTAAAATAAAGGTAAACAAAAATATATTTGATTTTTGTTTAAAATTAAAGGTTGTGAAACGTTTTCTTGTTTCAAGTATCATTCCGTTCTTTACTTTAATTGTATTTGATGGAAATGTTCATTTACTTTTATGCACTAGTATCGCTTCTCACCAATGCTTTGTATAGATTTTATTTTGCAATTTTAAGTATTTTTTTTTTCAATAAAACTCTTATCGTTGAAGACAAAATCTTTTTTACAAATAAAAATTACAATTTTACATCAAAATCTTAAATTTATAAACACATTTTAGTAACCTTCTAGCTATTATAATTACATTTTAGGCGTCATAAGATCAATGATTTTTTTTTGTAATTCCTCAATAATAATTCTTTAAAGTAACAAAATTCTTTAAAATAATAACTAAAATAACTTAAGGGATTTAATTATGCCACTTTTGTAACAACTTATATTTACTTTTAAATATTTCATATATTAATAGTTTTTATATGAATATATTTAATATGAAAACTTAAATTTTGTATGAATTTTCTCATAATTTGCCTTCTTCTTAGCTTCTTCTTTGCCAATCCAAATTATAATATTTATATATTAAAGTTGACATACAAAGTTTGCGCTTCAATATATATATTAAAAATATTTTAAATTTAGTACTTACACCTGTATATTTAAATAATACAAGTTTAATATTCATTTTCTATTAAAACGAATTATTATACTAATAAGATTTTCTAAATTATAAAACCTAGAGTCAAGAGCATTTTGCCAGTAATCCTTAATTATAATTAGATAAGTTTCACTCTATAATACCTTTTGCATTTGTCATATGTAGGAATAAAATTATCTCCCAAATAATACAAGAAATGGAAATATTTGCAGTAAAACAATCTATAGATTTGAGAGATTGTAAGGCAATACCTTTGAAAGTAATTTACAGTGAGTGATAATTTATATTTAAAGTTCAGCTTACACAATTAAGACAAGGACGGCAATGACAGTATTTGTAGTAGGTCTCGATGGATGCAATAGGACACGAGGCGAAGCTGTAGATAACAAGTTCCATTCATAGTATTCTTAAATCTTTTCTTGGCCATTCTGAGTTTCAGGGAATTTCTTAAGAGCCTGTAAGTTTTTATAAACACAAGTTTTTTAGTGACTGGTGATATAAAAATAGCAAATTTAAAAATAAAATTAAATGAAGACACTTAGTTATTTGGTTGCGTGTAAATAGTAAGGTTAAGTAGAAAAGTTTCGATACTGTCAGGGCCGTTGGAACACGATTGTGCATTTTCCGATTGAATGAAGCTCTAAAAATTCAGTAATTTTCCAACACAGACATTCAACGTATTATTTCGCAACTTAAAGTTCATTCACTAATAATAATTTAACTCGTCTTCGATTCCCGAGCCACAACCTACTATTTCAATTGTTTTTGAATATCGAAGTCCATCTAAAAAGAACAGTAATTGCCGAATGATGTCAAAAATCTTTATATATCAAACAAAATAGAAAAATTATCTAAAAATTTAAGATTTTTAAAAAAAAATGAATTTGTAAAATGCCGATAATGTCGACTTGGAAAATTATTGGATGATGATGGAGATCATCCCCCCCCCCCCTTTCGAGACGGCCCTGATACTGATCTTACGCGAGTTAGGAATTTCCTACTCGCGAAAGATGAGACTTGGCTGAAGAAGTCTACGATTTTTTTTTTTTTAAAGTTCATAATACTCGGCAGTCATTCTGAAACTTAACCGTACACTGTAAAAAAAAGGTACTTAAAAATGAGTACCTGAACATACTCGTTTGTCATCAATTGCATCGTAAATGAGCGATGACCATGACGTAATCAAATTTAAGTAATCGTACTTTCTCAAAAATGAGCAGGAGCAG
>OZ010672.1:24010788-24120788 GCA_963932185.1 Troglohyphantes excavatus | reverse complement strand
TGTATAGATGTATATGTATAGATATATATGTATATGTATATGTATAGATATATATATATATATATATATATATATATATATATATATATATATATATATATATATATATATATATATATATATATATATATATATATATATATATATATATATGTGTATGTGTATATGTATGTGTATGTGTATATATATATATGTGTATATATATATGTGTATATATATATATGTATATATATATATGTATATACAGACAACTCTCGTTATCTCGAACTTGAAGGGGAAGTGTATAAAAATTCGAGATATCGAATATTCGAGTTATCGAAAATCCTATAAAGAAGCTGTTTTGGTAAAAATAAACACAACTATACTTACATATTTTATTTTAAATTTCAATCCAAAATAGTTTGGTGGGTATTTCTATTTTTTTGGAATCAATTATATTTTCCAAATTCACGATTGCTTGAAATGTCTGTGACGTTTTCATTTCCGGCGTCGATTCAATGAATGCACGCATATATTTTATGGACGATAGAGCCTCTTACAAAGTTATCATTGGAGAAGATTCGCATTCTTCATTATCATTCTTCTTTTGAGAGCGATCAATAGCTATAGAGAGTGCATTGCATTTTCGTTTTGTCGCCATTATTCACAGAGACAAATCAACACCACACGAAAGCCTAAACAAAAGTGAGAAGGGGTCGAGTTCGAGTGTCGTCTTCATATTTTTAGTGAGTTGCTTTCTGGATGGTCGGTATAATGTTGCAAGAAAGTGACTCACTTTACCGAAAATGATAGCTGGCTTGAGGGACGATAAATCATTAATATTTTTTGTTGGACTGACTGTCTTAAAGAGCAGGGGATACAACTCAGGGAATCCAGTCTGGCGACATTCAAACAAAAGGGTGAGGCACAGGTAGGATTCCATTGTTGTGTATCCCCTTTCAGTAACGCACAATAAGAAAGAGAACTGATAAGAAGAACGTGTCAATTACATATGTGCTAAAGGTTCTTCAAAATCCGTAGTTTTAAGAGGAAAACAAAATTTTGAGTTCCGAGGAAACTTCGAGTTATCGAAAATAACGACGAAAAACTTCGAATTAAATAATATTAGATAAATAATATTAGAGATAAATAATATTAGAGATAAAATTACATTAAATAAGTAATGAAGGTGCAGGGAAATTGATTTTTTTTCGAGATATCGAAAAATTCGAGTTATCGAAGTTCGAGTTATCGCGAGTCTACTGTATATGTGTGTATATATATACACGTGTAAAGTAATCTGACGACCAACCCCCCCCCCCCTTATAAATATCCTGCGTACGCCACTGGCTCGAGATGACATCGGTCGTGTAGATTCCCTTCCACAAACATTACTTATTTTTTTCTCTTTTGTTTAGTCATGATTTTGTTTTATTTCTTTTATTATTCGAAAAAATGTATTCCCAGTTTCTGAATTTAGCTCACCCCGTCTAAATTAACTTTCATTAACGAATTTTTCTACTTTCATATTCTTTTAACGTTATCTCCCTGTTTGGCTTTCATTTAAAATATAATATTTAAATTTTCCCCGCTTTCATTCGCTTCATCTGTTCACCGCCCGCTTGGCAAAATGCCAGTTGTGGTTTCTCGCCAACGTTGGCTTGTTTTTACTCTTGTTTTGGCAGTTAGTTAAAAATAATTTGAAAACAGAATCCAAAGTACTCAATATTGTTGTATACATTTTATTGTAAGCGGGAGAGGGGGGGGGGGGGGGCGCGATGAAAATTTTTATTGAAAACTGGGCCGCGAATACTGAAAGGTTGAGAATCGCTGAGTTAGGCAATAAAACAGCGTTGGCTACATTTTGGCCCTACCTTAGGCCAAATTTGACAAAAAGGTCTACCCCTTTTAATACAGTTGCGAAATTGTTAATTGGGGAAGATTTTATGTTTGTTGACATTTCGACGTTAAAATTAAATTAATATCTAAATATCGTTTAAAACTACAAGATATTTTAATTTAATAGAATATGTTTGAAACTGATGCCTCCTATGCTGCATCATTATTGTGTAGTGGCCGCTCTAATCTAAGAATTCTTTGGTTTACATCCATAGGTACATGACAAATATTAGCTTATATTTAAAAAATAATTTATTCAAACACGTTTCAGATACTTGCATACTATTACTGCTTATTATATTTTGATACAATACTATTCAATGTTGCGAGAATTTTTACATACATTTACCTAATAAAATTAGTTATCTATATGAAAAAATATATTACCTCGTCTCCATGTTCCATGGCAATATCTAAAGCATCTTGAAGTTTTTCTGAAAATTTTGTATTGGCAACTATTAGTTCATCCAAGTTTAGAAATATGCTAAGAATTTGATCCTTGGCCAATAGACCGGCTATTTCCATAGGACGATAGAATTCCTGTGTGGAAATAAAATTAAAAATAAATTGCACTCATTTAAAAAATCATTAAAAAAAACTATATAAAATATAATGAAAACTGTAGAATTTGCTTGAATAAAACTTTTAGTGTGCTTAAAAAATTGCATTATCACCATGACGCTGAATATTTGAAAGCACATAACAAACGAATTCAGTGATGTAATAATCTAATTTTTTAAAAAAATTTAACAACTTCATTTTGATTGTTTTCGCTCTTCATATATGATTAAGTACTCTCCACTATGCGAGTTATTCACTTTCAGAGAGACGAATACAATCCGGTTGGTTAATTAAATTCAGCTGTCTAGCTTCAAAATCTGATAGATCACTTTTCACACATTATTCAAGATAAACAAAAAAAATAATTACATTATTTATGGAATAATTTATCTTTTTTTTTACAAATTGGTATAGTCATAGGTATTAACCACATTTTAGCTCTGTACAAGTATTACTTAGATATATATATATTTTCCTTGTGGGATGTATCTGGTTTTGTAACAAAGCTGTGAGATGTAGCTCGACTACAACGCCGCGATCGGTGCGCAGTAGCCTATGCGCATTTTGGTATATATAGTTTTGAAACTGATTTCTTTACTTATCTGGTTTTGCAACCAACCGCTACTTTCACACCCAAAAATGATTAGCATCTAGCTGCTGTGGAATGTTATGACTTCGCCTACTGATAGATCTGTAGGAAAACTAAAAATAAATGACAATCTGAAAATCGATAAAATGGATCTATCTGGTTTTGAAACTAAACGACTCAATTAACGTCGTATTAAAACTGAACAATGAGCTATTGGCGACGGTTTGCAAACCATCCTGAAGAAAAGTCCCGGGAACAATGCCTCGTGATTTTGAACTTAAGTCAGATGACGAAGACAACACCTGAGCTCGAACCTCATGCAACCAGAAGAGGCATGAGGACTTTAGACCATGACAGATTTAACGTGCACTAGTCCCTTATACAGATTTTTTTGAGGACGACCGGGAACAAATCTGGCAACCCTCCAATCACAAGCTCCCTCCGAAGACCCGCATCCAATGCACCTGACTTAAGCGTAAGGACGTGTGATCACTCTCCTCAATTTACGTAGAAAATAAATATTTTTCTATAGTAATTTATTTAATGGATATTTCCTAAACGTTGCAATACATTTTTAAAATTTCAATCCTTCTAATACGCAAATATTTTATATTTTCTCAAGACTATAGATTTTTTTTTAACCTTTTGTTTTTAGAGCTCCTTTTAATTGTTATATTTTCTTAACGGTGCGTTGGTTGAATAAACGTCGTGCTGGAGCTATAGAAGACGAGGACAACACCAGAGCTGGCACCCTTCTCTTTGAAATTCCAACCCCGTCAAATTTAACGTGAAGCAGTCCCCTATATACGGCGAATGCTTTTGCAGATGACGAAAAACGAAACTGGCAACCCTTCGACTACAAGCTTGCTCTCTCAAGACGAGGATCGAACCCACAACCCTTCCGACATAGTCACCGAGAACATTTTGTTACTGAATATACCAATATAATTTAATAAAAAAATATTTTTTATGGGTTTCATTGAAAATATTATTTCTAATTTGCAATTATATATAAAATTAATCCCGATTTAAAAAAGTTACTTTTTTATCATTTTATTGTGTTTCAACTCCCTCCTTTTGCATCAACTTACATCTTTAATGATCCTCAAATCCCTCCCATACTTGAACTCGGTGTCCACGAACTCAATGATGATCTCCTTCCTTTCGCATCTCCGGAACTCGCACTTGCGGCAGACGAGCGGACTGAACAGCACCCCGGAGTCCTCATCCTCCAGTGGCTCCACCTGGTGGTCGCAATCGGCACACAACTGCTCTTCCCAGTCCGAAGCGAGCAGCTGCTTCATGCGGGACGGTTTGCTGGTCTCGGTGCCGACACCGCTGTCGTTGCGCTCCACTTCAGAAATGCGAGGGCTCTGAAACAAGGAGAGGAAGATAGGGATTTCAATTAGAAAATATTTAATTTTTAAGATTTTAACCTTGAGAGTTGCACCTTAGCCCTCCGAGGCCCGCGAGCTGTTTCAATTCTCCTCTTTATACTCAAGTTAAAACGCTCTGGTATTCCTTATTGGGACAGTCGTGAATACAACGTTCCTCTAATCATATCAACGCACATATATTTAATATCATGTATAAATCGAGTTTAAAAAATAACGTTATCTACTCTCAAGGTTATAATCAGCTACATCAGGATATAAACACTAATTTACGTGTTTAGGGGGATCGGTTCGGACGTTATAACTCCGTATAAAAGAACGACTAACATACATATTATTTATTGACAGGAACTTAGGTGATGATCAGTGGCGAAACCAGAAAAAAAATTTAAGAGGAGGAAACAAAAATTTAACATTTCTTTATTTTGACATTTCTTTAATTTAACATTTCTTTAATCGACATATTTTCAGAGTCTTGTAATGGCGTATCCTGTCGCTACGTCAGAAAAGAGAGAATATACCATTATGTTTTAAGAAAATTAAACGGAACATTTTGATAAATTAGTTATAAATTCTCATTAATTCTTAATTAAATGTTAAGTTTATAATAATTCATATTAACTTTCCTTTTATACCAAATATTAATTTGATACTTTTAAAACTAACTTATTGAAAATTACAAATGGCTTGAAAGATTTTATTAAAAATTATTTGTTTCTGTGTGCGAGTTCTCTTACAAAGTTTTGTGAAATAGAAACTTTCACATAAGAATATACGATTTTGAAAAGCAATCGTATGCATTTCTACATATACATATTTCCACTGTTTAGAGAGCCGCATGGCACGTGCTTATTAAGTCAGAACTGTCGGCTGAAAGAAGCGGAGGAAGGCGAAATCGTAACTCCTGTTGGTCACAACACACTCAGAAACTGGAATCAGTCTTGCAGTTTGTGAAGTAGTAAGCACGTTCCATACAGCTTTCTATACAGTGGGCGCTGGGCGGTTTGGGATTTTTTCAGAGGATAAAGACTCGAAAACTATTTTTGAACCAAAGTTAGATCACGATTTAATGTGCACCAGCCCTCTACAAGGTTGAGTCTTCGGTTGAGTCTTCAAAAGAGTGCTAAAACTCGATACTTTACAATCCTAAAGCCAACGGATGACCAGAGTCACACGTACTTCTTTGGATTTAATTTGTTGTGGATTAATATAAGAGAATTCTTACTTTAGATGTGTCAGCCACTGTGTCCTCCATTTCCACGTTGTCCTCTTTTTCGGCATCCTCTTCAATTTTCAGTAACACGGTTTTATGATTTATGTTATTATTTTCAATAACTCGATTCTATAAAAAAAAAGTAATTTTAATAATTTGAAAATATTAGATTATTTATAATAATAGTTAACAGAAAGCTAAAATATTTTGTTTCAATATTTAAAATGTAAAACATTAATTATAAAGTATTATTTCTTCAGATTGGTTTTATTCACTTTATAAAGGAAAACCTAATATATCTATATATAAATTGCACTTCAAAACTTAAAATTAAAAAATATTATAAAATGAAGTATTTTTATAAACTAAAATGAGAGTGAATTAATGGAAAAAAATAAATATCATGTCTATGAGAGTTAGGGAATAAAATGAGTTTTTTTCTCAGAACTTTTTTTCAGAAAACAAAGGACTTCTGATAGACGTACTATAATGATTGATTAAAAAGAATTAAAGTTGAGTTTCTATATGCCAACTAATACTTTGTATTTTATTTATAAGCTTTTAAATTATCCTCGATCGATCAAGCCAACACTATATCCACAGCGAAGATCAATCCTGGTTTCCGAAACTAAATATATCTTTACTTGAATTGTGTTATTTTAACATCACACTAATGCTGGTTTGGTAAATTAACATCACACTAGAGCTGCACAGTGGGCTATTAGCGACGATTCGGGGCCTATGTCGAAGGAAAGATCCGGGAACGATGCCTCATATTTTTGAACCATGGTCAGATGACGAGGACAACACTTGAGCTGGCACCCGACGCAACCTCGATTGGCGTCAGGACATTGGACCCCACTCAGATTTATCGTGCACCAGTCCCGTGTAAACGCCAGTATAATTTGTTAGATGTTCTGGCTGGACGACTTTCTAATATTTGTATACCAAGATGGCAGATCGCAGATTGCAACATCACTACTTTTTTACTTTTCTTTGTCAAGTCCACAGCAAGGGCTCGAACTAGCAATCCTCTGATTACCAGCTGAACGCCTTTATCCACTGGTCAACTGGGATAATCACACTAGGGCTGAACAGACGGATTATTAGTAAGGGTTTAGGATGTATTCCAAAACACTTTAGAGCGCAATGGTCTGTTATCAAACGGATAATCTTTATTTGAGAAACAAAGTTTGAACTCGCAAACTTACGATCACGAGTCTGTTTTCTAATCTGGCCTATCTCCGTACGGTGCGCCGATCTCGGTTCGTATCTTAGCTTGTATAAAAAAATACTCCAAAACGCGTGTTGTTATAATTTTTATTTGTTCATATACATGGTCGCCCGAAAGCATCGGCTAAGCTGGGCAAAAGATAAGATATTATGATATAAGATTCAAGATATTATGTATTTTTTTAATATAATTTAGCTAAATTTAGTGACTTTGTTAAGAACAAAAAGAGGTGTAAAACAAGTTCTATAATAGTCAAAACTTAGAGTATGTATAATTAAGAAAACTAAACGCGTTTTCGAGTTTTCTTTTTTTACTAATACTTTTTTTATAAAACTATTCAATACAACAAGAATTTTACACTATCTAAAATGATCCCTTACAACTAATTACCCTCTTATTTTTATTATTTTCGAGTTTAATAATGTTGAAAATTCGATATGTTTAATTTCTAAACTCATATATTAAAAATAATTTTTCACAAAGTAACATTTTGCAAAACCACATACATTTAATTGCCGAGTTTTTTCATAAACCACTAAAACCACTTGCCAAAAATAATATAAAAAAAATTAAATATAAGCACTCTTGATAAGAACAAAAACTGCAACACCCTGTAATATCAATGTCGGTTACCAACAAAATTAATTACTGTAACGATATTTCCCCTTGCTCCAATGACTTCCAACACCGACAAGAAATTTAAATAAGCATTTGAATACAGTAGAAAAAATACACAAGCAACCGTTAAAAAAAAGGAAGGAAATCTTTGCACAAATCTCACCTTTTCTCCAGCATCTTCTTCCTCCCCACTCAAAACCTTTTGCTCCTCCTCCTCTTCCTCAATGATGACCTTCTCATCCTCCGAGAGTCCCTCCGATATGCCACGCTCCTTAGCATCCTCCAGGTAGCTCAGGATGTCGATTTTGGAAGCGCCCTCGAAAAAAGACTTCGGCTTCGATTCCAGCGACGTCAGACCTCCTAAGTAGAGGGAAGACATCTCAACATCACGGGACACTCATGCATGAGACACCAAATAAAAATATTCACATGGAGAAATGAGAATACGGAACAGACTAAGTAAACTTTTTTTGTTTTGAGTTAGACATATGAGGAGCAAGCAATCAATCACGTGTTTTGAACAAAATTTTGGAAAATTAGATATTTACATCACTTAATTCTCCGTCGAATTTTCTATTTTAGCTTATTTATTGGTTCAAAACACATCTTGTCCTACCGAAATTAATTAACTTAGATTGAAATCTGTATAGAAGTCAATGCATTGGGAAAAGTTATTTGCGTTTTTTTACGAATCACATTAACATCACAAAACAAGTTTTTATTGTTGGCTCTTTATATATAGATATCGCTTGACGAGCTTTATCACAATACATTCATTGTGGTTATTGAAACCGAAACAATAATGCGTGTTATAGTATAAACATATTAGTATGTCATTCGTCTATTTGTATTCTGATCCCTCATAATTCAAGTTAAATATGACAGAAGATTAAAATTACTAAATGTAATGAGACCATAAAATACAGAATTAATACAACCTAATGGAATGCAAACAAAAGACACATGTGTTGATAATGGGTATAAATGGGTTAAATATGGCAGTATTTGGTTTAATTTGGTATTAATAGTTGATATAGCTTTTCTAAAAGAGTTTCAGAACTAGAGTAGAGAACTTTAATTAAAAAAAATCGGAGAAAGTTAAACTTTTTAAAATTGTTTTTCTAACAATTGAATAGCTATGATTATTAATCAATGTAGAATATTAATTTTGGATCTTAAGTCTCTTCGTTCACACTTAGGGATATCTCAGTATATCAGAGAGCTGTCCCTATATTTGGTCATTTAAAATATTGGATTTTAATTTAATGGGTTTAAAGTTCCAACGAGAAATTTACAGATTGAATGGGCAATTTTGAGGTAAATGATCATATATGCTATTGTGGATAAAATACTAGTCTGTAGTTTAACATACATTTTGTAAATTCTTAAAAAAAAAACTTTGTTAATTTATGTATAGTAGCTATTTTTTAAATTTTAAAAATAGAAGTTTAATTTTTAATAAATGAAAGATTAAAACGAAATTATTTCGCTAATTTATGTGAAATATTACACTTATCAGTTTGTGTGACACACTAAAAATTATAGAGAATTTCTTGTTTTATAACTTCTTTATAAATTTTATAAAAAAAATATTTTTAAAACTTAACTTCGAACTACATATACAGAACAATAAATTTTACTTTAAAATTTAATTGAAACAAGCTTAATATGATTTATGAAAATGAAAATTCGCGTATTTTACTATACTTCACAATTGAAAGTTAAAGTTAGTTAGTTAAAGTTTTATGTAATTTTTCTTACTTTTCGAAGAATTGGAGACATCCGACAGCTCTTCATAAATTGGATCCAAATTCTCATATTCATTTTCCAAAATATCGTCATCCGTTTCATATTGAGACATATTTCCATCTGGATCACAAATATCTGCCGAATCCTTCATCACAGTTAGTTGCTCATTATTTGCGACAGATGGCGACACCACCGCTAGAATCGGCAGCTCCGGTTGAGAAGCACTGCTTGAATAAATATTGCGTTTTTCGCAGTTTTCAGGAACTTTAGTTTGTGCATTGCTTTCAACAGGCACATAAAATATTGATCTTGATGCAGATAGGACCTGAAATTATATAAATAGTTAATTACATTTATTTTATCTACGATCTTCAATACGAAATCAAATTATTGAAGATAACAAAAATTCCATTTAGTTGCAGAGTAAATGTTTGGTAGAATATTTAATATTATTTTTTAAATGCAACAGAATATTTCTAGATAGAAAAACTTGGTATTTTTAATTTATTAACTTGCATAGAATTTCTTTAAAAAAAAGTAAATCAAAATACACAAGGAAATTTTTTTTATAACGTTTAAACGTTTACTTTTAGATTTTTGTTTTCAGTCACTTATGTTGAGTGTTTGAAAAAATATTACAAAATGTTTACATTTTATTCACTAAAAGGACATCGTTCTTAAAGTCAACAAAACCTAAACTTTGTAATATTGATTTTTGATCTATCCAATAGGAACTACACAATAACGAATTTGTCAACAACTTGCTATAAAAAAAATTTAAGGTCGAAACCCTACAAACTTTCGATCACACAGTAATCCAACTGAGTCATCCTAGTCTATTTTGTGTCTTTAACTGTGGAATACTAACCATGCGTAAATTTTACGCATTCTCTCATTGACTTGACATTGTTATACAAACACTGTTAATATTATGGGATTAGAACAGCGCATATAGTCACAATTACTGTTTTATCTATACCAATGTTCAACTACCCAAGGACGAATTGCCCCAAGAACGCGGTGACATGCAGCTGGTTGAACGATTATTGTGCAAACTTACTGCAATTGAAACACTATGGATATCCTTACTTTGATTTCACTGTTCAATATCGAAGCCCTAAGCAGTGATCAAAGGGTTCGTTAACTTCATTCGGGAAAACAACTTGTCTCAGAAGACAAATCGTATTGAGGTCATCAAGAATGGATGTTTTCTAATCTTTTCAGAAAAAACCCGCGAACGTTTTCTCATCTATAGGAAAACAATCAGCATAAGTCGGCCCGTTAACATCGCCGAATCTGCGTGCTAACTTCGCAATCTGATTAATAGCAATGTTATCCTCAAAGTGGCTTACTCAAGGAAAACCACGAACGATCGATCTCGGAGAAAAATGTGAAACGAAATTAATTGTACTTCCACTTATGCCTGAAAAAAAAATCAGAATTAAAAGTAAGCTTCTTTATTACTACTAGATAAGTGGTTATCTTTAAAAGTGAGACGATGACATAGTCAATCATGTTAATGTTCTCGACTTTCTCTCCAAGCAGAAATCCTCGAATTTGAAGGTATTCAAGGGAACTCGACCATTTTGATTGAAGCTTGTGGTTTGTGTTCCTAAGAAATATGTTGTAAACATATTTAATTGGTATAATTTTTATTATTTATAGAGCTATTTCACGTTAAATAATAACGCGATGTCTATTATTTTGATCAACTTATAAGTAAATAGTTTGCAAAAAAAGCAACCATAAAAATTGACGCTAAAGTATTGCCGTAGGTGGGTCCAAGCGCGGATCCAGGTGGGGGGTAAAGGGGAAATTACTCCCCCTAACATCTAAGATTATATTTTCAAAAGTCACCTAGGCAATGAAAAATTTCAAACTAAGAATTCATTTTTTTTTCGAATCGTGATATATATGCATTGCTTAACGCTCTTTAAAACTTCCCAATACTCGTAAAAACTTTCGATTATCAAGTAGCTTGGATGGTGTTGGGGGAGGGCGTCAAATTTGGTGTTCATGATAACGATATACTGTATTACCCTCCCTAACAATAATCTCTGGATCCGCCCTTGGGGTTGGCAATGTGCTTTTTTATGTTAACACTGTATTAGTAACATCTTTCCACCTCCAATGTTATTGCAATGCAAGTACCCATCAATTTGACACGTTTTACTATTGCGGTGTTAAATGATATGTAATGATAAAACGTACAACATCATCCCGGAAAGACGCAGGGTACTGCCGGTTGGACTCCACTTTACTATCGGATAGTTGGTTTGGTTAGGTTAGGTTAATTAACGTCGCACTAGAGCTGCACATTGGGCTATTGGTACGATCGTATAGAAGTTGTTCCTTCTGACAATACGACCGATATTGCCACCAGAAAATTCAGCACATTCTAAATTGGTACAAAAAAGATTAAAAATTCCAACTGTAAAATATTTTATGCACACAAGTGCTTCCAGAAGCACTTTGTTTAGCCTGTACGTTTAATCATTAACACTTGTAACACTGCATTAGTAACACTCGTCAAAATGACAGGTACTTCCATTGGATTAACATTGGCGGCGGGAAGGTATTACTAATGCATTGTTAAGTCTGACGTTATAATAGTTTTTTTTTTTTTGGTGTTGATAAAGGCTAATCATAGTTTTCTACAATGTGTTTATGCGCGCTTTTGTGAGATATTAATACTTATTCCCACGTTTAAATGAGATTTGAGCAGAATAATGGTTTTTCTATTAGATATACCACACGAGTGCTTTTACTGTACTGATTACTCTTTTACACAGTTGTTAATAATCGCGTTTAACTATCCTAACTATTTAAAATACGCGCGTATTTTTTAAAGGTATACACATCAATAAATCACATTGGAAAAATTCTTTTGTAATTTTTTTTCAAATCAGAAAGATTAAATAATTAAAAAATATATCACTTCTTACCAAATAAAATTCTAATGACGAAACATTTAAGAAAGCTTAATTGAACGCAACCTTTTTAAATTCAACTACTTATTTCGTATCAAAGGAGTCTATTTTATTCAATCTTTTTATTTGAAATATTTATTCTGAAAGCAAATTTTTGGTGTGTCACACGTTTCCCTCTCTCCTGTTACGCTATATTACACAGAACAAAACTCCAAAGTATGCGACATACCAAACCAACTGCCTTCAACACTCCCAGCTGTGCAAAAAAAAACTTTATATAAAACTGCACTATTTTTTGATCCAAGTTTTTTTATTTCTACATTTCTCAGCACTATTCCGTAAAAACTAAGTATTCAGACAACTTGCATTATTCCAATTTTCGACGTGAAACTTCTTTAAAATCAGCTACATGGGATATCAAGAAAAAAACCACTATGTTACGCTTTTAAGTTTATTCATTCCGACTCCATATTCCGAGACAAATATCACAACTGACATAAATGTAGTCTCATTCCGTAGAACATTATACACGTTTAAAATTGGGGGGGGGGGGGGGAGAGAGAAGCAAACCGTGTACGGGGATCACGCGGCGTTGCGAATAACATATTTTGTACTTTCCTTCTTTGGCAAGAATTTAACGTCTCCATCGCTATTTCTGTGTAACCTGCTGAAATGATATTTTCCATAAATCCCTTCAGTCCGTGTTCTGATATACCCACAACAGATTTTTTTTTACTTAATTTGCATGTTTAGCTGTGTTATTCATCAAATTCCTTACCTTTTCCTTGGACCCCTTCTCCAGGAACTCAAAACAAAACGATTGCCTCTCCTCCAACTCGCTGGGCGACTCCGGCAGCGACCTGTGAGCCCTCTGCGGGGATGCTGAGGCCGTAAGCGGGACATCCTCGCTGGAACTCCCGTCCCCGCACAGCGCGCTCCTCGCGGGGCACAGCAGGATGCGCAGGTGCAGGTCGGAGAACCGGCGTTTCGGCAGCTTCCTGCGGCGACCCTTCCTGCCCGAAGCATCATGCACATCTTCTAAGGAAGACGATCTGCATCCCTGAGGACTCAGTTTCGGGGGCAGCTCCGGGGGTTTGTCTTCGGACTGGAGAGAGTTGACTTCAGGAGTTTTGAATGGGGTGGCGAAGTCTTGTTCAATGAAATATGGATCCTCTCGGGGAGGAGTGGATTGACTTGTAGCAGGTTGGTTGTCTCCTGGAAATAAGCAAAAACGATCAGCAAGATAATAAAAAAAACTCAATTTAAAAGCAGATTAACCCTTTGGACTAGGAGAACATTTGATATTTCGTTATTTTTATGGAACAGTTAACCCATGCCTGCTCTTTTTAAAGAGGGGTATTCTTTCATTTAGGGTTAATAAAATATATTGATACCCGAGTGTGATGTCATATTTTTAAATAGAGTTAAATAGAGAACAAGTTAACGACAGAAAGTTTTTTCTTTTCAAAAACATACAGTTTTGTTAAATTTGAAGAACAGGGGAAAAATAACAGGTTGTTATTCATGTGACTGAGAGTCGCATCCCGAGTGCAAAGGGTTAATATGCAAGGTTTACAGTTCCAGAAGTTGCCTTTTTCATGTCAGTTATTTTCTAGAATTCAATAGCATTAATATTATTAAATTTTTTTGGATCAGACAAGTTTTGAACTGCATTATTATTATTTATTATTGCATTATATGTTTTTTGGAATTGACAAGTTTGACTACACAACTACTCCTTTATAATGGCTACTAAGTTTTATAAGTATTGATAGTACAACATAGCAGCAGAAAATAGTAATATTCGTACTAAAAAAGGATTTGAAAAATTCAGAATTTGAAACGACAACTAATATTTTTAGTTCAATTCTAGTAGGATACAATCTGTTGTTGAACTAAAACTTAATTTAACTGAATTCGCAAAATAAAAATGTTTTTCTTAGATTTTCATAATTATGGAGTTTTCGAATTGCACTTCTCATACATAAATTGTTACTTTCAAAATATCAATGGAACTGGGAAAAAAAAATTACAAATTAATTTTTGTATACAACATAAAATATATTTTTAAAAAACGCAATTAAATTTTTTATATATATATATTTAAAAAATAAGCAGGGTTAATCCCTTTGAAATCCGCGTCTTTTCTGAAGCGATTAATAAGCAGGCCCGCGCCGTTTTTACTGTTCAAGTAGTTGAGAATGGCATCCTAAATAAATTGGATGTCGCTCTAGCGACGGCAATGGACAGCAACAGATTAAAAGAATCATGGGACGGTATATGTATTTGCACACTATTAGTACTTATATTTCTTTTGTAATATGGGACATTAAGTTAAACATTAGGAAAAAATTAAGAATAATGGATTTGAAGGATTTGAAATATCCCATGTTTTTATACTACACATATTTCATTTTAAAGGTAATGAATAATAAGAAGGGAAGATAATATGTCAATTTGATGTGTCGTCAAACATCCATTGAAACAAACACAATCCAAAGTGGAAAAATCGAAACATTACCTTTGAAGTGAATCCAAGTAAATTTGGCCAACGAGGGAACGTCCATATATTGCACATGTAGAAGGAAGAGATTTTGTCCCCTTCACAAATTTGTTTAATTCCTAGTTTACGGTATCCCTTAGGTCGATTCTGAAAATTGGCATTAAGGCCATGTTTTTTTAAGTATTGCGTCATACTCTGCATCTCGCCAACATTTTTAAGCGCACCTACCGTGCGCTACTATCACAAACTCCTAACGTCGATTTATGGCCCAGGGCGATTGTGCTCTCCAGCCTACGGCCTCCGACCACTCAGGATAGAAGCTGGTCGTTTATGGGGCTACAGGTAAACTTTCGAGCTTTATCGCTTTCCAATTATTGCCAAATATCGGAGGTAATGTAAATTAGGAATTAACAACGACTTACAAATCAACCGAAATCCATGCAGAACGGAAAATATCTTCCCCTACATGTGCGGTATGCAATATATCAACGACCCCTCGCTCAATCCGGCCAAATTTACCAGTTCCCCTTTGAAATTACCAAATCTAGAATTTAGATTTCCAATCCCTATTCATTGACGTAGTTGTAATAAGGAACCACCATATACGATTTTATTTATGCAAAAACATAAATAAGTCATTCGACGGTTTTAATGGAATCAATGATGAAGTCACGAGGACATGGGTACTTAGCTTTCAAACAACAGCTATTACGTTAATTTACGAAAATGCGGGTGTCTTTAAGGACACTGACAAATTATGACTTACTTCAATATATCAGAGAAGCCTTCGTTTATTTTGATTGTAAGCATAACAATGAAGTTTTTTAATGAATATTTATAAAAAAAACCAGGTATATGGAAACTTGCTTTAAAAACGATTGAATTATTTATTCTGCCTGTATTTATTAAGCTAAAAAATTCCCTGAAACTTATTCAATCTACCCAACATCAGTAGAATCCCCATTAGGGAAGAAGTCAACCGACATTCATCTCTGCTCGAGGCACAATTCTGCCAAAATCTAGAGGAAAACAAAGTTTAACCTAAACCACGTGCAACGGTGGAATGCAAGCCAAAACAGATCGGGTTATTTACGGAAATCCATGCACGAAAGCTCGTGACGTATCGTGCGCTCGAAAGGCGCCAAACACGCGAATTCTCGCAGCGTTGAAGCCATCTATTACTTGCGTGGCGTGAACTATTAATGTTTAATGCATGATCTTGCATCCAGGAGTAATCCAGAAATCGGAAAAAAATACGCTGCTTCAATTGACAACTCGGCGAATCAGACTGGCTCACACTTGGCGAGTTAGAGCTAACTGAAACGTTGAACTCGTATTAGCATCCGATTATGGGAGCGAAAATAACTGAATAGGAATTTCTATCTGCGGAATGAGAACATGCAAATTGAAATGGTTTGACAAATGCGATGGATTTCGTGGTGTCATAAATAGGAAGGCAATGCATACTGGCCAAATGACCCAAACCTGGATTGCTTGCCTGAATAGTTTATGGAATATAGGAAATGCAATTGTGTGTAACGTTTTATTACCTGCATTTAAGTTTATGTTGCAGTCTTTTTAGCACTTCAACTGTATGTATGCTCATAAAATATTCCGTTACTACTTTTTGATTATTTAACACTGCACTAGTAACACTCATCAAAATGACGGTTACTTGCATTAGAACAACATTGACGTCGATGAGATCTTACTATACTAATGCAACGTTAAAAAAAAGTTATTTGGCTTATGCAATTAAAACGTATGAGAAAACTGTGTTTTTTCACGTGTATCACTTCATTATTTAACCCCACGATGTTTTTTTTTTCAAATTTCTTTTATATATGAAATTAAATATATGAGCATTGTGCCAAACAGAGAGAAACGGAGGGATTCTTTGAGGAATACCAAAAAAAATTAACTTTGAAATCAAGGGGAGAGTAGTTGGAATAAAAGTACCTAGTGGGTCTCGGAGGCCTAGATAATTACTCTCAAGGTTAAATAACTTCACACATTTTGCTTTTAACAATGTAACTCCTGATTTGCTTGTTCAGAGCATATAGCTTATAATGCCACAAACTTTCAGCGCAAAATGTGCATATTTTTATACGAAAATTTTAAGCAAAATATGCAATACAATGCAAATTCAATTATAAATATATTTATCACTGAAAGAATAACGTATTGAATTTTTTAACCCTCAGAGCAGTTATAAAAAGAGCAACATTCTAAAGTTGTTTTGTCTGCAAAATAGTTTACTGTATAATTCTAATGCAGGCGTATTATATATTTAAATGTCTATTTATTTAATAAATATAACTTCCAAGAAACAAGTCAACGCTTTATATTTGAAAAACATTTCAACGTCGAATATTTTTAAGAATTTAAAGTTTATGTGTATTGCTAGAAAAAACTGGACGACTCAAGTCGTTCAACTCCATCAGAGGGAATATGACAATTTTATAAAATAAAAATTTATCCTGGAAGGGAATTTGTTAAGCATTTTAATGACTCAATACATAAAACTCCGTCATATTATCATTACTTGGAAATACACACCAAAATAATTGAATTCACACATATCATGAAGGATGTCGGCGCTCCTTCAGAAGTTTTAGTCAAGTTAATTGAATTTTATCAAACCTAATACTTCCCTACAAAACAAATTTAAAGTCTTGGAAACTCTTTCATTCCCGCCTCTTCCTATCCACAAAGAAATCGAAGGCAAAGAAAACGGTCGACAAAAGCCATTTTTTGCACGAATACACTACAATTAAATGAGGTCAGCGGAATGTTTATTCAGTTCTATGTACACTGCAATCGCCAGTCAACACCGACTGCAATCTATGAGAAAATTGAAGCTCTCGCGACGAAAAATCTGGAATTTTACTCTATAATTTAAAATGGCAATTTCTTTCCTTTCGATTGTGGACGGCACACACCAATTTATTTCTCGGGTTTTGTGTGAAATAATTTGTTTGTGGGAGTTTCGTATGCGGAAATTACGTAACCGGGTAGGGAATTGGATATCAGATTTCAGAGTTAATAGAGACTACTACTTTTAAATCATCCGGAGGTCTAAAGTAAGATTTCACTCGTACGTGGGAAGTTTAATAATGGTCGAGAAAATTATAGGGGGTTACAGATGAACTCGCAAGGGACCAGAGTAGTAATTTGCATCGACGCATATTGCGATTTTCCAAGAATATTTCCAGACATCTACATAAAGAAAATGCGACTGTCTGGGTTCTATAGAAATGTTTTTGTACATAGGTGGAGCCCAATAAAAATTTACAATAGCCATAGTATTGATTGTTAAAATTATGTTTTTGTTTACTTTTTTAATTTACTAAACGTAAATTGGTGTTGAAAGTTACACCATTTGCGATTTTACGTTTTGTATCGATAACTTAAATCTCATTTTTTTTAAAAACTATTTCAATTAAATAGCCTAATTTTAGTTAAATAATAATGTATTACCTTTAAAAGGAATTTTCCTATATGTTAGCCCTGATGGTAATACGTATTCTAACATCTTTCACACATTAAATATATGCGCGATGCTGTCCACGTGACTGACTTCTTGACTAAAAATTGACTAGGACTGAGGGGTTGAATTTGACCATTAAGCTACGACTAGGGGGGAAAGAGGGATTGAATCGACTTGCGGGTCTTTGAGGTCTAGGGTGTTACTCTCAGGTTAATATATAAAAAAAGAATTTTCTTAATTACTTTTTATTATTTAACACAAAAAATTGTGTAAGACTATCTCGGTCTTTCTTGTGTGCAACTTTTAGAAATGATTCTACTGCAAAATAGTGGAATTTATTAAGCGTAGTATTATAATAATTCAGTTTTTAGTAATAATTTTTTTATTTAAATTTTTTAATCATTATAAATTGAACAATTTAAACTTTTACATTCTGTTTAATTTTGTTTGTACTGTTCAGCGATTAATTTTATAAATAGGTTATATGCAAAATATTTAAAACCTATTAAATCTATAACTGATCGTTGATTCCGAAGTACAACGAACAGTCATGGTTTGGTACCATTTTAACCTGACTCCCTTATTATTAAGGGTACGGATAATAAAAAGTAAAAATTATACAGAAAAAGATGAAAAATATTTTTAAAAATTTCTAATCTCAGAAAATAAATTTTACAAAGTAAATGCAACTTTTTCAATCTGATCTTGTTTTTTATAATTGCAAAAAGACTTAATACTAACGATTCTCAAGCTATTATTAAATATATTCCAGTTCCTTTCGACCATGAGAAAACAACCTGATCAAATAACACAAAATTAAGACAACCACATGCGATTCGTAAGTTTCTGTTAGTACAGACGCATGTCTTACCTCAGAAATATACGCATTTCAAGACGATAAAGGGTTTCGCAAACGTCATTATTTTGTGCATGATTACTATAAGATGAACATTTTATTGGGTTTCACAAAGTCAAAATTTTATAGTTCTTAGGGTGAATTAGCATAAGAATGTGGAATATGCCCTTCACCTACCATTTAGATGTTAATGGCTGAACATACAGGATTTTCAGGAGCCATTATTCGGCTAAATGGTCTGAATTCGGCTAAACAACCTGCGACAACAGAGATTAAATTATTGTTATTAAAAACTTTTAAACACTTTTGTTTGCTCTCCATCATTGCAGAAGTATTCGCACGGCAGTAATAGAATGTTCACCACAAAAGTTTTAATTGCCGGTTACCATTTAAATTTTTTATTGACTGTAAACGAGATTAAAAAAAAAGTATCGTAAACTAGCATCGTTATTGTAAAGAAGTATAAAAACAAAAGTTACACAATCTTAGGTTTATCTCGTTTTCAAAGAAACCAGACAAGTTAATTCAATTGGAAATCAATTTGCACAACTCTTTCTTCTTCTTCAAAATTCGCTGAAGAAAAGAGACAAGAAATCACACACATTCAGACAGAAAGAAAGAAAAATTTAGCGAAATGCAATTCTGGAAGTAATTAGAGTTGCCAATCTTTTTCATCTCTACTGGAGGTATTCGATAATCAATCATTAAATACCCAAAGAGTTCCAATACAATGGATAAAAGAATCATTTGATGTCATTCAAATTCCTTTTAAATAGACAAATAAAATCCTATAACTATTCAGCAAAAGTCTATTTGCGAAATAAACTGCCATTGTGTTTGAAAATTGAATTACGCTTTGCATCTAGTGATGGAATTTGATCATATTCAATAAAAATACTAAAAGGGATTTAACAAGCAAATGTATTGTTAAGATGGTGTAATTAACTTTTCCTTTTTTGCAATAATGCATAGAGAATACTGGTACAAGTTTCCGTAATTTATTTTGATTTTCTAATTTGTTCGTCGTAAATGTGTATATAACAAGTAGTTTTTATTGTATAATTAGGCATAAGCGAAATCAATTTTATCGGGTAATAAAATATATGGAAGAACTTTTTCCGATTCCTTAATTGTATCTTCCTCTAAAATGAAAGTTAGGAAATATTGATTACCCGACAAGATAAAAAAAAAATCTGAAAGATCAATATAGTTCAAAAAATCGTACATATGTTAGATTTCTATGTTGTTGACTACGTTAATAAGCTAAAAATATCTGTCTATACTAGTTCTACTGTGTGTGTGCGTGAATATATATTTTGAAACTTGTCACATTATATTATCTACTGCAGAACTTTTTAACTTAACTATTTTTGATAAAAGATCATATAAAAATAAATATAATATTTTAGAGAAAAATTATTACATAAACTTAGTTATATTTTACGATTTTGAATAATGAATTTGAGCATTTTTGACATTTTCATATTTACCTTATTGAAAAGAGCATATCAACTTTTTTAATAACACCTTGTACATAAAAGGAACTCAACTATCCATATAAAAGGAACACAGATAGATTTTACGATGTTAGTTTTGGCCCATTTTTACTGCTGATCTGTAAACTACCACTTATAAAAACTAACTTTCACTACATAATTTTAAATAATAAAAAAACTAACTTTCAATACAGAATTTTAAATAGTTGTTGTATTGCAGAAAAATAATAGTTTGTTTCCTATGTCCTTTCAGAAGCAATACATGGGTTATTTTATTAAAAACATTTTACAGCTATAAATATCAATAAATATAAAAACCAGTTTTACAGTATAGTTACACTATATACATAATATCGTGGGCTCGGTGAAAAAAATCTTACTAAGTCACAAAAATCGGTTTTGGTATATTAAGTGTTTGTTTTGACGGAGAACTAGAAGATTGCTAATCTCAATATATAATAGTGTTCCATTTCTCAACCACACTCTATATTGACATGGGGATTGTTTGCCTAATAACAGTTTACTTTAAAACTATGACAGCACCTTAAAAACAAAAACTAGAAAAACTGACATAAAGAGTTTTTTCCACAAAGGTGACGACATATATCAGTTTCACAATACAGGGAGTCTGATAATTATTGGACACATTACATCAGTATGTAAAAAGAAATACTATGGGCAATGGAATTTTCTACGTCATGTAATAATATCACGGTTTTTGAACTGTTGTTTTGCTGCATTGTTATTCACAGAATCCTATATATGGTTATGTAGGGGCTTATTAAAAAAAAAAATTGCCAAATATTTTATAAATATTTGCTATATCCCATATCAAACGATGCGTCGTTTTCCAAAAATATGACGGTCCATTGGTCAAATTGTTTCGTAATTGCCTAAATGAGCAGTTCTCCAAAAGACGGATTGCTCTTGTTAGTCCCATACTCATCGATCTGCAGATTTAACCCTACTGGAAATTTCATTACAGGGTTATATGATACATTGTGTCTAACAAATGTCTTGTATAATTTACAAGAACTGAAGCAACTTCTCACAGCTATTCATTACTCCATAACCCATTACATGCTTGCCAATACGTGGTGCGAAATCGAGTGCCGTTTGGACTTGGATGTATGACGAGCAAGCAAGGAATCTCACATCAAAATGTATTATTTTTTGTAATTAAATAGTAAGTTAGTAAAGATTTTATATGTTTTCTAGATATTTTTTTTATGGAATAATTTTGTAAGTGTCCAATAATTCTTGGACAACCTATATAATAAACCTATAATCTACCTAATAGTTTTCGGACAGTAAGGTTATAAAATCCAAAATTAATAAAAACAGCAACAAACAATATGGGCTTAACACCCGAAATTCATTGCATTACCAATCATGTGTAAAATATACTTCATTAATTCAAGCAAAAAAATTGGAGTGAATTAGGCTCAAATGTTGTTATTATATAATAATGCAGTACTTGCAATAAGATAATAAAAACCTAATTGAAATATACTGCAGGAGTTACTCTTCTTTTTGTAATTGAACTACTAACTTCTGCTACTTGCATAGGAGCGAAACGAAATGTAGGTTTTCTCTTTGCTTCGATTAACCGCTATTTTTTTTGAAAGCCTGACGGTAGTCTAGGGTAATCCTGATGAATATTAGCCATGATTGTTTGTAAATCGTGGATTATTAGAGGACAAAGAAGATAAGTATAACAAACAGCTATCCCGCGCTTCGCAACATTTCATTACATGTCAATAACCTTTATTGATTTTTGAAACTTATCAAAATGTCAAATTTAAAAATAAGTAATATTTATTATTAATTGAAACTTTTAGACAACGCAAAAGCTGTTTAAATCTTTATATAATTGAATTATGAATCATTGGTAAAACTTTCTTAGACGTGTTGATCAAATTTACGGTTTACTTTTTGTATGTTACTGTTAAAGAGAAATATTAAAAAGTTTAAAAAAATGCATTTTATCCAATTTCGATACAATGCAAAAAAATGAAAAATATTAGTGAAACTATATTTCACTTACGATCACTGTTACAATATTTTTTTGTATACAATGAAGTGAAGAATATTTTAAAAGATATAAAAATAATTACATTTTGTAAATTAAAATATTTAAAAAATGCAGTGAAAACTATTTTATAATTTTTGGGTTTTCTTGGCAGTTCTTAGAGCCCTCCTCGACGTCTGAAGTAAAATTTTCACGACATAGTTGTATTTCATACATTTTAAGAATTTTTAAATATATTAATTATTTTATATATCTTTAGAACATAGATGATCACTTTTCAAAACAGTACTTTTATGAATTTTAAAAAAAGTCTTAGAATTTCTGTGGAAATTGCAGATATCCTATCCGTAGGTAAAGACTGGTTAAAGACTCTCCAATATTCATTCTTTGGTTTTTGGAGTGCTGTAGATCCAAGGTAATATAAAAAAAAACTTTCACATACACATTATGGGTAAACAAATACTAGCCAGTAGCTTCGGATCAGCAGTTTCAATATTACTTCATAATAAATAAATCAGTTTACAAATATATTTAATTAAAGAGCCAAGGTGTCAAGAAAATATGAATTTTCGAAGTTTTACGTTTGTAGAAAAAATAATATTTATACATCTTACTAATGTATTTTTTTACAGTGCATCAACTTGTATTTTACACTCATAAACGTGCATTTCAAAATAAAGAATTAAACCTTTCTTACCTGTACTAGTAGACGATTCCTCAGTAGAAGACTCGAGAGTTTCCAAACAGCCTTTACCGCTTCCTATTTCAGACACCGTCTCATATGTATCCTGATCAATTCCATAGGAAACTTGACCCTCATTATTCAAGTCTTCTTCATTGAAATTCTCTCTGGCTATCACATCTTCGTCTTCACAATCCCCATCTACGCCCTGTACTGAAATACTGTCAAAAAAGGTCTCATCACAACCAGGGAGGAACTGAACTTGCTTCTTTCTCTGTATATCCTTAGGAGATTCCTTAACGTTTTGAAATACGCCACTTGCATCTTCAGGCTCCTGTATGGCATTATCACGTCTTCGTTTCTTCTTAAGAATCGATTTCAACTCATTCGAGGACGATGAATTCCAAGTTGGATACTCAGAAGACAAAGTCCCACCACTGCTACTGCAATCACTGGACGATTCATATTTCGTATCCGGTTGTTTCGAACTCAGCTCTTGACTGATGCTGGAAACTGGTGGCAGGAACTCCGATTTGCAATCTTCAAAAGCCCTGTTATCTCCTCCAATTTCTTCATTTACAATTTCTTCCACTTCAATTTCCTTACGGTTATCACAGTTTTGCGTAATGGACAAGTTTTCGAAATTCGATGGCATCGGAGAGCTTATACTTGCATGGGGAATGTAAGTGTCATCCGAAAGTAAAGATGACATAGACTTAGATATTTCCCTAGAACCATAAACTAAACCCTTATGTGAAGGTTTTGATTTCCGTAAAGGAGGAGGAGAGTATGTAAACTTAGGATCTCTGTACTTAGGGACCACAGTAACATCATCACTTTCATCACTGTAGTCATAATCTGGGTCTGGTATACAGATTGAATCCTCTGAAGCTGACAATTTTCTCCAACGTGCTTTATCGGCATCGCAGCTCATCACAGGTCCATCATCAAGAGAGTCATAGATTAAGTCCAAATCAGAAGATTTAGACCTATGACTGTCAGTGAAAATTCTTTGACCTCCCACCAAAACACTGTGCGATTCAGTATAAAGGTAATTATCGCTCTGCGAGTTTTTAAACTTAGAAGCCATCTTTTTGTTCGCTATATGCCTCGGTGATCCACCTGTCGGTGAAATTTTACACTTATTTTGAAGTTTAAGCCATCGAGCATGATTCATTCTAGCTATTGCATTATCACTAAGATTGTCATCATTATCACTGTCATCTATTTCGGAAATAGGAGTCTTTGCAACTTTTTTAATTAAATCATAAGCAGTTACGTCACACTCAAGAATTGATTTTCTCGATATCTTTCCGGAATCTTTGGTAAGTGCACCTTTGAATAATGAACTTTTAAATTTGGAGCTTCTAGATATACACTTCTTATAACCTGACATTCTGCTACTCGGTTCAGCCTTGACCTCTTCATCTTCTTCTGTAAGTACAGGAGGTTTCATCTTTTCAGAATTTACAGAAGACTTTTTAGACAACATGCCACTATTTGCAGAACCACTGCTAGGATATCCATTTGCACAATACTTGCATCTTGATTGTTGACGAGAAGACTTCACGTGCGTTGACAAGGATGCTTCATGTCCAACTCTTCTTCTAACCATGCAAGCACATGCTGCTCCAGGAATAATTTCTATTGGTGAAGAGACTGGGAAACCTACAAAAAAAAACGTACCATATGTTACTATACGAAGGAATCTTGAATACACAGATTAGCTTACATTGAAAATCTGAATAAATCTAAATGTATGTGTTCAGATGAGTTAGGGTGTCAATCATTGACTGACAGACGGGACGAAATATTTTCATAGAAACACAACAAGGGCATTTAAGGTAAAAATATTATCCCATTGTATCGATTCGTGCTTGCGTTGTGAATGTCATATCAATCTATAAATTTTCTAAAGTCTCGTTTAAACAATTTTGTAGCATTTACAAATTCCACTTTAATTGAAGTTGAAGAGATTATTAGAGTAATGTTAAGTTATAAAATGAGTTACGCGTTTTTTTTAATAAAGAATTTATATTTTTAAATAATTTTAACTCAATTTCTTTTTTCCTAATATAGAAATTTCTATAAAATTGATCATAAAACAGTAATAAGGTCATAAAATGTGCCAATGTGAATAAGTGTGGAATAATTTATTCTGCCCTAAATGAACTTTGCCCAAGCCTTTTTATCACACTACACGTATTGTTGCTTCATACACATACTCGACACTTGAGTACATAAAAAACATTGGTTTGTGGACTTGGTATAAATATTATACCATACTAAAAGATATAGTTACCACACATATCAGTGAGCTTAGTAGCAATTAAGTATATTTACCTTCTTTGGTAACATCTTCATACAACGTCTCACGCCATTCATAAGCTTCAGGTGGATACATTTCCCGAGGGCAAGCCCTGTTGAGACTCCTAACAGATGCATACCATATGTTTGAGGGCCCATAAATGGCATGGTAGTGGGGCGCCCTCAATGCCCCATAGATTGCACTTGTAGAATGGGCCGACACTGAACCATATTTATCCTTATAGTGTTTAGCATAGGCAGATACATCGAAGTGGTCGGACTTTTTGCTGGATTCCTTGATTTTCTTTTTGGGGATGGCTGGTAAGTGACGCTTGAAGCGAGTTAGTGCTACTGGCTTCGGCGGTGACTGGGCCCAGTATTGAGGCTGCTGGGTAGCAGCCTCGTACTGAAGACGACGGTAACGGTCTTCCATCATTAAGTCCTGACTTCGAGTCTGGTAACGGATGCTGTCCATCGAGCACTACATTCTGAAAATGAGGGAATTATCAGTACGGTGACAAAGGAATTACGAAACTATATTTGTTTTTAAATATTTAAATTTTTTAATAAGTAAAAGGGTTGCTGGTTATAAAACTCTACCATTCATAAAGCCGGGCCTTAAGAAAAAATATAATATACGCGTAGAAAAACTACTTTTTATTGAAATCTGGAATGGTATGAAAATGAAGTTACAGAGTGTATGAAAAATATTTTATCCGTAATGACCCATCACCCTTGTGAAAATATAAAATACGATATTGGTTATTTAAACAATGAAATATATAAATTAAATAAGCCTTTTATTATTGGTAGATTTGGGCTTTAAAAAAAATTCTGCTAAACATAGTTGATTTGCGAAAATTAAATTTTCTCTGTTAATTTAAAAAAACTTTAAACATATTTTTAATTCATATTCAAAAAAGTTTTAATTTTCTTTGTGTACAAAATTTTTGCGAAAATGTATTTTTAAATATATATTGTTTAATACTGCCTTTTATGGAATAAGAGAAAGGTTTAGCGAATTTTATTGTGATAATTTTTTCAGAAATATTTATAGAAAACTTATGTTTTTCGGAGATCTTTTGCAAAGAGAATAATAACACTCTTATAATCATAAAAATGCATTTAATTTATAAAAAAAACATTTTTAAAAAGCAATAAATCAATAAATTTTATACGCAATGTTTCAGATTTATTTAAATTGGGAACATGCCCCCCTCCACATCATTACTACTAAGGGTCTTACTCTAGTTGCAATCAAAACACATGTACCACTGATTTATTTCTATAGAAAACCAGATTAGTAAAAATTCAATTGAAAATCACGGAACTGAACTTCGAAGAAAACAATGAGTGTTGTAGACTAATATAGACTAAAATAGTAGACTCTAACAATGCCTTCTGTATAGTTTTAGAAATCTATTACTAGGATTAGATTTATGTTAGCATCGTGACTGTCATACTGCTCTACTTTAAAAATCCCGGGTAGCTGTAAGGTCCAATAAGAATCAGGAAGACATGACAAAATGCTACCAGTTTCTGTTTCGCATTGTGTTACCATGCTCACCAATTCAGTTTACTATGACAGATCCAAGCACGCAATCCTGTGGTATACTCAAAGTCCATCGATGCTTATTGTGGGTGAAAATAGCCTGATTTTAGTTTCCATTGTTTCTTGTTCATTGAAACTTGATCAGACATAGATGGGTGTGAAGGGCATCCAAGGTCACTAACTAGCAATATTTCCCTCACACGGTTCCAGTCCGTTTGCCATAGCTTCAGGTCAGCGGCTCTGTGGGTCAGGTGCTCACGGGTCATCGCGGCATTTCTAATATTAAAAGTCAGTGAGTGAGATAGATGGAAGTTTTTGTCTTGTCTGCTTCTTGACAATGGGAATTGTTGTAGTGGTTGAAGACAATGTTGTCTTTCTATTAACACCTAGGTTAACTCAGTTTATACCAATCTTGAACTTATTGATTTGTTTCAAAGACAATTAATCGTTTATTACTGGAGTATAGTTGAAAGCGATAAAATATGCATAAAAAATTTAATTTAGGATAAACAATAAGAGTTTTAATTAATTAGAAAGATTATATATCACTGCAAACATAATCAATATTATAATTTCTAGTCGGAAAACGATTGGAAATTATTTAGGTAAATTTGAACAGCATATGTATTTCGGTATATAAAAAGGTTTAAATAGAATTAATGAGAAAAAACAAAAAAGCATTAAAACGAACTACCATTACAAGCTACAAGGTATTTTGTGAAATTTTAATTCTACTGCATAAAACGGTATTATTAACCTAAAATATTCAATCTGATAGCAAATAAGCTTTTATAAAAATGAAAACCCTATAAAGATCAAGATGTACAGATGTATTCTTAATTGTATTAAAAAGTACATATTTAATACAATCCACAGTTTTAGAAAAATTTAAAAGGACAAAAGCTCTTAACAATGAGCTCTAAAATATTTATTGCAATATTTGAAAACTGGCTACTTATTTTAACCTTGTATTTTTTTTAAACCTATAATGCTTTTCGACAAACAAAACATTAGAACATAAACAAATCAACATTTACTAAGTGAAATATACTTTTAATTCACTTAATCTTTAATAAAGAAAGCCATAAATTTTTCTTTCATGAAATAAAAATGTCACATAACATGTTTTTCCCTTTCAAACTTACAATCATAAAACAATAAAAATGATTTACGTTCGCATTAACAATCAATTCATATAAAATGCTTTAATGTATGCAATAAAAACCATCCCGCATTAGCCACAAAAGAAAAATTACTTATATAACAAATTCCGAGTTTTTAACCTACATTTTTAATAAATGTCTTTTAACTTGAACAAACTAGCACAATGCATCTTTTAAAGTCCTCGTTATCCTTGAAAAATGCACACAGAAAGTTATAAACCTGATTTGGTATTCGTTTTCAAAGAAACAGAACATTCATAATCCAAACTTTGGATTCATGATGAATTTTTAGACTTAAACAGACAAGAAAACGGAATTTCAATACGAGCGTTTGTCACGCACTCGGACTAGATCATGAATATTATCCCCAACTCTAATTCAGACTGCATACATTTATCGCCTAATCTATACAGAATAAGTTGACCAAAAGGCATACGTTGAAACTCAGGTCATTTCGTAGCAATCATTCTTCGGGAGACAAGATGGCCAACCGGTTTGGGGCCTCCACGAGAAGGGAACCGCTACACACATTCCCCGCAGCCTCACTCGAGACAAAAATAATGCTGTCAGACTTCCGGTGAACCTGTCAACCGTCCCAGCGTCAGAAATAACGAAGTGTCTCATTAAGAGATGCAGATCACGAACTTAGCAGACCCTAACAAAACAAAAAATACTCACATGCTAATTACGAGCTCCCTGAGAATATGTCCAGTCTCCAAGTATAATACAGTAGACCCTCCTAACAACGAACCCACGATATACCACCCATTTCTTTACAACCACTCTACGATATAGCACCTTTTCCTTACAACCACTCCACGATATAGCACCCCTTCCTTAACAACCACTCCACGATATGCATCCTTTTCCTTACAACGATCCCATAATATAGAGACCAAACCTTACAACGACTCCACGATACAGTGACCCCCTTTCTTATAACGATGACCATTGAAGTCCCAATCAAACGTTTAGTTACCGTGTTTCTTTAACTGCTAACAACGACATTTCGTTATACATTTCTCCTAACAACGAACCCACAATATACCACCCCTTTCCTTAGAACCACTCCACGATATAGCACCATTTCCTTACAACGATCCCATAATATAGAGACCAAACCTTACAACGACTCCACGATACAGTGACTCCCTTTCTTATAACGATGGTCATTGGAGTCCCAATCAAACGTTTAGTTACCGTGTTTATTTAACTGCTTACAACGACATTTCGTTATAACGAACATCCCATAATTTTCTCGTGATAAGTTATATTGAGGATGTACTGTATTTGTGGTCAAGTAATGCTTAACCCTTTAAACGATGTACCCGTGGAAACCGAATATTAAAATATCTTAAGTGGGACCCTGCTACTTTGTCCGTTCTTTTTTGTAGAAATAGACGTAAAATATGATAAATAGATAGTAAATAGATAGAATATGGCGGTCCATACACAGGGATTCTGCAGAAAACAAATAATTTTTTACGGGCTATTATCCACTTTTCCACTATATCCCCCTCCCACTATATTTTATCCATTCGATACACTTTTTGATTAATTGATTAAGAAACGTAACACAAAAGCTGCACAATGATCTATGCACATTTGTGATTATCATATATAGAAGGAACTGAATGCTCACATATGCTACCCTAGAAAGTAATTTGAACAAAAAATGCAATGTATAACTTAATATAATTTTGTAACTTATTTCTTCAATTTTCTCAATGTACGAGCGTGAAGGCCAAAATACACATTTTACGACTTTTGTATAATTTGTATCCAATATTTTTAAACTACCTACAAATAGGTATAACAAATTTAAAAAATATAAAGCAGTTTGTTGAACAAATAAATGCATAAAAAATAGATGGTTGCTACAATTGAATATTCCAAAACCTGCTTAAACAACTCTAGAACGTTTATATAGATTGAGGTTTAGGAGATCACCTCAAATGACCACGGTGGAAAACCTCAATGTACGCTATTATTTTTTTTGGTTGAAAGACATCTAGTTCAAAGCAGTTTGACCGCTGAGTCTTCAATTAGATTACTTGGAGAGAAAGAGAAATTCTGGAGGTCAAAATAAAACAATGGAACAAACTGGCTGCGAAAACAAGATTTTTTTTTTAAATCGGAATCGTGACTGCCCGGCATGCAAATCTAGGTTTCTTTGTTAGCATTAGAAGACATTCAATGAAAATTTTTGTTATGAACGCACAATTAGATTATAACTATGTGTGTTCCTTTAAATAGTGGGTATACAAGGAGAAATTCACGGCATGTTAAGAAATTGTTTATAAACAAGATAAATAAATCAAAATTTAAAGTGTAATGTTAAAAATATTTTTAAAAATTTTGCCATACGGATGTTTTACTATTTGGATTTTATTTAAATATCAGACAATGTTCGAGCTACTGTTTGGTTGGTCGAATATTTGAGTATTTAAAAAAAACTTAACCTTTATATCCCGTCAATGAAAGTGAAAATTAAAAAATAAATTATGTTAGAATTTCAAATATCTAATTGTCTCTTTTATAAAACAAGAGTTATATACAGACATAAAAGTACGATTCCGTCTAATTCATAAACAATTACTTAAAATAAAAACAAGTCATAAGTAAGGATACAAGAGAGTAAAATAATGCAGTTTTATATCTAAAGAGTAGAATTAAACCGTTATACTATTCTATTAATGCTTTAAGATCCTCAATGGAAGAGATTAGAGAAGGAATGAATAGCTTATAGTCAACTCAGTCCGAGTAGAAGGGTGGAGTGTTGCGACATTAAGTGCACTTTCAGTTTATCTTGCATTTGTATGGGTTTCTGACCTAAATCCATGTTTCAAAAGCTCAAGAAGAATTCATTTTCTACTTAACGTCTTTAAAGCCAATTATATTAGTCAAAGCACTTAAGACTTCGCTTTAATACTATTTATCTTTCGAGAGTTGGGAATTACTTTCAGTTTTCCCCCGAGTACGATTCTCAGAAAGATGATCGCCGTATTTTACTGGTGCCTTCTAAGCATTTGATTTAAAACTGATATTGCTAAAGATCTTAAAGAAGTTAATAGTAAAATTTATGAGAAGAACCTTTGATGTAGTTTTTTTAAAACTTGATTTATTGCAGCAAAAACAAAATCGTAATACTTCGAATTGGGTATTTGTTAAGGACATTAAGCATTTATAAGAATACTTTGCATAGTTTTGTACTTTTTATGAGAAAAAACAGAAAATTTTAATTAAAAAAACTTCATTACTCACCATAATTCCAAAACAGTACAACATTAATTTACAAATCCTTGTTATATACTTTGTTGATTATAATAAATAGTTAGAAATGATAATTACGATTATTATTCAGTGTAATGTATATATAAAGTCAAACTGAAGTGTATACTAAGGTCTCTTAAAATCGCACAATTCTATTGAAAAACATAATAAATATACATCTTTTTAACAAGTCAGTAATTAAAATCCTTCAAAAGACAGTATGGCATATGTTTAGAAAAATCTTTTTCCTTTTTCTTCCCACATTTCGAATTTAAATACACGTTGCCCTAAAACATTTTCTTCATTTACTGTTCCTATTAAAAAAAAGAACACTCGATTTCCAAAGAACACTGTGTGTTCGCATATAATATGCATAATTAAAATAAAATAGCCTACTAAACTCTTAATAAAGCGTATAAAAATAATTTTCGCTTTCACTTGCGTTAACAAAAAAAAACACGCTATGTAAACTTCGCCAGCTCATTTTGATGGCAATCATATTCAACTTCTCAGGTACTGAAACGCTAACGTAGCCGTAATTGTTCTATGTCATTCCTCTATCACTGTTCAGACCGGCGCTATGCTCCACTGAGTTCACCACTAGAACAAAGAACCAGAGGTTTTTCACACGACACTGAATACTCACTAGAACAATATGAAATCTTTGATAAGAGCGTTAACTGCCAGTTGAACGGCTTTCCAAAGCTGAGGGTATACTGGAATGTCATCGACAAAACAGTCCTTGACGTATTTAATGACGGTGATTGAGGCGCATCAGTGTCTTCAAAAGAAACTGCGAACCCGATACTGGGGTCAAAGTGCAAAAGTTTTTGACTTAGAGTTATTAGTCATAACTGTTTTGAACTGTTGTAATGGGGTTGTCGATAAAGTGTTTAACTACGGAACATAATTTGAATTTCTTTTGTGCCGGATGGGAGTTCGTTAACTGCAATTGAAGGTGGATGTTTTCAATAAAGGAGTCATTGACGCTATTGAAAATGTGAAAGATATGTGACGTTTATAAGCTAAGACATGCTGCGATCTAAGTGATAAAATGCATATTCAATGACGAAAACTGAATTGCATAAGGTGCATTGCATCTTCCGAAGGGCCTATGAACCCGACACTGGGGTGAAGGAGTAAAAGTACTGGGTAAAGGCTATTAATCATCCTAACTCGTTAAGACTATTGATGGGAATGTCTATTGAGTGCTTCTAAGAATTGTTATAAAAATCATAAAAAAGCAACCGACGGTAAATTATTATTGGAAAATAAACAGTGCATTACACCTCTAGATTATAGGTTAATTGTATAGTGGTTATGATTTAACTTCATGAGGTTTGAATATTTTCCCTGTTGAGCCAGAGCTAAAAATTTTACTGATAATAAATCTAAAAACATAAACAAATGTTATTTAACTTACTGACGCTTATAAATGTGATATCACTTCTAGGGATCTCAGTTTTTTTAAATAATGTATACGAATTTTAAATTTTTAAAAATATTACATTTAAGTTTTATTTTAAATCTAATGGTTAAAGGTACAATTTAAAAGCTATATCTTTGCCATAATTTTTTTAATATGTAATAAAGCATACTCAGGAAAAATATTTTAACTTTAAAGCAATGGAAAAAAACTATTGCCAAAACGCCTGAATGTCAATAGGTTAAAACAAAATTCTGCTGGACGGGAGATAATGGCAAGAAAGACTTACCAGATATATGGAGTGAGCAGTTGCAGTGGCCAAAGTTCGAAAGTTTCACAAAATCTGAGTAAATTGCTTTTATGACAGAGTTGCAGTAGCATTCTGACTCACCGAGGGTCCGCCCATAGACCACTATTGGGCACATCGCAGAATTGACTTTGTCGGCAAGTTTCTCATTCGCTGGGAATTCTAGAGTTCGAAGACATCGAACACTCAATATCCATTGGTTCCGAGAGAAACATGCTAATTTTTTTTATTGTAGGGGTCAATAACAACGACGCCGTATCTCAGTTTTAGTGATAAAGGGAGAATTTACTAATTTAAACTGCGCGTGAGGGGAAGAATTTCCTCGTAACTTTTAATTTTCCGGCTAAGTACTACATTTGAGATGTTTTGGTTAGAAAGTGAGGTGGGAAGAAAGTTAGATAATATTGTAGAATATCTCGTTTCCTGAATAATGTTCAGTGAACAACTGCGTTCAAATTTACTCACTTATTGAAAACCGATTTAATGAACAGTTTATTGTTTGCACAATTAATGTCATGCAGAATTATTAAACAATAGGCATGTTGGTGAATATCAATAAGTTCAATTACTTTACTCTTTAGCGCCTTATATATCAGGCGTAATAATTCTAACTAATAGCAAAACCAATTCAATCAAAATATTTTAGTAAGTTACTGTACAATTATAAATGACTTAATAGATACATTTTTTAAGTTATTTTTTTTAATCGACATAAGAATTTTTTTTCTCGGAACTAAAGTAAACAGTAAACTGCTATCCTACTTGTCTCATAGTACTATATAGAATTCTTTATTTCATCAAAACATATCGATCGCGTATAAATATTGAAAAAATTATAAACTAAATTAAGTTATAAGGCGCATTTAAGGTTAAAACGGAGTTTGAACTTTACCATTACTATTTATGAAGATTTTATAAGCGCCAAGTAACATTTTAAATATACAGGGTGGTCCAAATTGTTGGGCGATGATCATAGTTTGGCTGTATCGCATTCAGTTGTATTGGCCTTATAAAACATTTTTGCCCGACTACTTCGCTCATATTTTAAACAAGTCGCTTAGCTTTAGTAGCAACAAACAAAATAGCTAAAGTATAGCGAAATGAAATGGTTTGTTACGTTATGTGTAGTTAAACAACCAAACAATGATCAACGCTCAATAACTTGTGACTACCCTGTATATTTTTAAACTCATCTTTGAAAGAGAATTTGAGTTATTTTAAAAATAAGATTTTTGATTCATACAAGCTATAAAAATTCTTCTCATGACAAGAGATTTTACATTGCGGATTATACTTTACCTCAAAGTGGCACACTATGGAAGCGTTACCTATGAACACAGTTCTTATAACTCTTCTGTACCCACAACATTAAAGATTTTACGCATCACAAACAACACTTACTAAAGAGTAACTCCGTTTCGCCTCACTAATAATCGTTGCAAATGTAAACTTGGGAAGACTATGAAGCGGTACCAGCCAAAAAGAAACTTCTTAGTTAGATCGAGTATTAAAATACGCATCATTTGTCTCATACAGTTAGAAGAACTAACTTTATTTTAATTTAAGATGTTTAAAGGATTTTTATTATAAGAAATACACCTGTCGGCGAAACAAATGTATTAAGCATCCTCATGTGAAACAATTGATGCGTAAATATTAAATTTAAATATTATTGGAATTCCATATTAAACTTTACAAACTTACACAATTCCCTTTTTTTAATGTTTGTACAAATAATATTATAGTATTTTTATTGCGTAGGTTTGTTTTTGAATTGTTATCACAACTTTAAACTCGTAATTGTAATAAAAATTATACATTATGTTGAAACATTTTTTAAATCAGTATATTTTTGCTTTTGACAGTTAGTAAGAACTGCAAATAAATAGCGAGGGTATTTTTAAAACAATATATTTTTCGTAAAGTAATTCAGATTGGAAAATAAAATGACAAAAAATCGATTTGTAAGATATTTTGTAGGTTTTAGTAAATGATAAACCATCGATAGGCAATTCGATATTTATTGTTCGAAAATATATCCGATCTCGAAAGTTATAGTTTACATTTTTCTATTGCTGCAGTTTTAATGAATTATTATTTAAAAATCAAATTTTGATAAAATTAGTTTATTTTAAATTTTATTAACTACTTACTATTAAAAATGGCTTCGTTAAATATATTTGATTAAATGCTTCGGTCAAATACGACAATATTTTTTTTTCAAACGACGAATTGAATTTGTTATTTTTGGCGAATATACTTCTCCTTTTCGACAAAATATTTAATCGAAGCATTTGGCAGACGTCCGTTTCTTCAAACTGACGAAAGTTTCTTCAAAAAATTAGCATGTATTTTGAAGTGCATCTTGGTCGGTTTTTTTTTCTCGAATTGTCAATACATTCATTTTCAATAATTAAAAGGAATGCCTTTTTATACGTTTTATCCTGAATTCTTATTGTCTAGCCCGTAAGTCTATCTGGTCTATGCTGTTAATCGCCTGTGTGTTCTACCCTAATAATTGACTGGCTCATATGGTTACATAGAAACCATAAGGGCCAGACAATGCTGCACGTATGAAATACGACGCCGACCAAAGAAAGGGTTAAATATATTAATGCAATACAAATAAAGTTAGAGTATATACGTACCAGAAATTATTAGTCGCATAGTTTTTTTAAGGAATTGTTTTAGCCGAGTAGCTACATTCTTTTAGAGTCACTAGTTTATTATTATTTTTTTTATTTTAATTTTATGAAAAAAGATTATTGTAATGTTTTGGGAAATTATACAAAGACGAATAACAAGATATTTAAAAGAAAATATTTTTAATATTAAAGTCCATTGACCTCATATAGTAGAAATACAAATTGTATGCCATAATATAAAATTTCTGTTCATTTTGACAATTTGATTCATCCCCACATCCAATGTAGTTTTAACAATAACACATATTGCATTTTCCACCACATAAAATCATGAAACTCGTGGGATAATAGAAAAACTTAAAACAACATTGGTACATGAGCTATTCATGCAGTAAATATGTCATTATTTAATTTTATAAAATGTTTAATAATTAAAAAATAAGCTCTAGAATGCGATTATTTTATATTCAAAGCTATACTCTAGGACTCATTGCACGACGTTATTGATATCTATCTATATATCTATCTATCAATAACGTCGTGCAATGAGTATATTTAAACACCAAATTTAGCTTTTTCAAATAAATTATATATATATATATATATATATATATATATATATATATATATATATATATATATATATATATATATATTTGAAAAAGTTAAATAATGTGTTTAAAAATATTTGTACACATTTCACAAGGATTTGAAATTTTAAAAAATATTTTAAACAACATTTCGATAGATGGGACAAATTTATCTAAGGTTTGATTCCTATATGGATATAAATTTATTTGCCACAATAATTAAACACGAGTTAAAATACATATTTTTTATATAATTATATGATATTTATACACTATACGTTATGATTTTATTTGTAAAGTAATTATTGCAATGGAATCATTTAGTCCCACACAATATAACCGAGCGCAAAGTCAAATTCTAGAGATTGTCGGTGGCTTTAGAATATGATTTTTATTGTTTTTAAAAATAATCTAATCTATTTATCCCATGCAGTTGTACATGTATTAAAAACTGTTTTCTTTTAGTTAAAAAAATATCAGAACAGCTCTTTTATGCATTGGGAAATTCCATAATCCCCGATATTAATACTTCTATCGATATAGTAAGATATCAGTCTAAATAAATGAAAATTCGATATTTGTAAGAACATTTTGGGAATTTCTGACAATACGTGGTATGAAATTTACAAAAATATAAAGAATAACTTTCAAACAAATACGAAGGACTGAAAATACACACAGGCCAAGTAATTTTTTTTAGTTAGTGATATCTGTGGATACAGCTTGACGAGCTTTATCACTATAAAAATATACCTTGTAGTTAACGAACCGGAAAACAATAATACACATAATACAAATATGACAATAAATGAACGTATGGGATATTCAAACTTTGATGTCATTTCCTGAAATACATAACTGGTGGTCATTGGTCTGTTTACAATCTCAGCCCTCTATATGCGACATTTACGATTTTGTATTTAACCTTGGACTTTTATGTTAATTCAACTTAACATACAAATATTCGTTAATAACTAATGATAGAGTTTTTAGTATTCCATAAAACTAAATTGAAAATTTCGATACATTACATTAGAATTAAATGATATTTGGACATTGTAAAAATATTTAATAATTCTACTGTATATTTCTTTTTGAAATTCTTCGAAAAACAATTTAAATTTAGACTAGAAACATTGGCAATAATTGACAAAAATAAATATTTTACGGCATTCATAAAAATATTAAACAAAATTAAAATGCTGTCAAGTTTACTTAAATTCAGCTAAATAAATAGTATCCGTTATCAGTTATTCCAAAATATTTAATTTTCTTGCCCTTGATATTTAATTATATTTTGCTACAGAATGCTCCTAATGACCTAATAAAATGTCTTACATTAATAATATAGATAGTTTAAACATTCTAACCTAAATGAATTCGTCCCAACTTAAAATATGTTGATAAGGAACCACGTTCGAATTAATTTCCGCAACACCTTACTTTCCACAAATATATAGATAAATATGGCAGAGTATGATTTTTAGAAGGATCAGAAATATCTTTCAAAGTACAAAAAAGCACTTCATTATTGGCTCGACAGCTCTTTATGGGCCCTGACTTTCTTCTATATTTTTCTGTCTCTGGCAATAGTATTCCAGTTTTCTGGTGTTCAAAATCTTAAAATCGGCACCGACACTATCGATCTAATAAAAAAAATAGTACGGCTAACTGAAAAGAATAGTTAACTTATATTTTAAAAATCTTTGCAAAATTAATTTTTAAATTTCTGGACGGACATTTGCATATTAAAACGAGCATTGTGAACGATTTCAATTAATAAGTAATTTTTTTACTAGAAATGCATTGTACAAAGCGCTCAACCCTCTCCCCTTATCAAATACTATTTCTTCTGACCTTTTCATTGGAAGGCCGATATTTAATTATCTCCTATGCAGTTATCGAAATGTATAAAATAAATTAACGTACAAAACTTTAAAACTCTTTATATACTTTTCACAAAAAAACCTTTACCGCATTAGTCGGATAACTTACTCTAAGAATAAAGAAGTTCCACTATTAACTTCTTAAATCCACCCTGTATTGCAAACTATTTAGTGATATCGAGAGCAAAAATTAAATTATCTAAAAATAGAATTATAGTAAATGGTCCGAATAAGTTTTTGATCAATTTAGTCTTAACATATTATAGCAATTGAATTTATATAGTTATATTTGAGCAACTGAAAACTACTTAGGAGTTTAAAAAAGCGCACTATTAGCGATGATTCGAAAAACGAACACTGGGTTTGAATAGTTCAAGAAATATCGATATTGACTCCCAACATGGATGATGAAATTTCAATTTAAGAATAAGGTCACTGTATGTGTGGCTATCCAATTTATTAGTTTGCTTAGTAAATTTACGACAGTAATTTATTTTTGATTATAGATATTTCAGATATCGAAAATTGAATTACAATCATAAATTTGAAATTAGGTTAACGTTTGATTTGGCCTAATACGGCGATTCCTTCAATTTAAAAACTCGTTAACTCCCTAGTTATTTTAATACGTGTTATTTGCGTATTCAACATTATCTACTTTAATAATTACTACACAGATCAAATACATCCGTTCTATTGAAACTTGAATTAACGCTGAGTTTCTAATGTAAACATGCTTTATTTTCATCGTATCATTACGATACCAAATAGCTTCAAAGTATACAACATTTTAGTTACTATAGTTGCTTTGTTAATTTATTTTAGGGGCATAGAAGTTCGAGATGTTTTATATTATTAATAAATATACGCATTATAAAAACCGCTTTATTAGGAAATGGATTCTCCTTGAATCTTTGCTTGGGTTACCGGAATAACGAATCAGGTTACCTGAATAACGAATCATTTTCAGTGAGAAACAATTAAAGACGTGGGTGCAAGAACCAGACAGCTCTACTTTTTTCTATTTTACACTCTTTTTTTATTTATTCCTTTAAAGAAAAGCTATAATCAATGGTTATGAGCTGCACTTTTGTATTATGCTATGCAAGAAACAGTGATTTATGTTCTTCCTGAACAATTTTGAAAACTGGAGCTGTCGAATTCTTACACACACTTTTTCAATTGTTATTTGCTTAAACATTTAACAAAACCATTAAAATGACAAAAAGTTAAATATTTTAAGTTTAAAATGACACATAATTCTTTCTATTTTCTTTGGATCTTATATTATGGCAATATCAAATTGTCTCAAAGTGTAAAGTTACTTAGTATTGTAATGATAAATTAGCGTAGCAAACTAATATTTTTCGACTTGAATCATCAAACTACATGTGAGCTCAGTTAAGTAACGCGTAATCTGTAGTAAATTCAAAGGGTCTTAAAACATATTGTAAAATTAAAGAAATATTTAAAGCTATTTTCTAAGCTCAAACGCGGTTAAATAAACAAAGAAAACTAGTTTAAATACGCAGTAGCAACTAAATAAAGTTAATGATATAGGTTATACAAGCATAGAATTGTGAATATACAACCTGTACAATATTATTTGATGACGTCGATAACTTTTTTTTTTAGCGTTAAAAGCGAGTTTAAAACAAAATAACGTTAGCGAGTTTAAAACAAAATATAACCCTTGGTTCTATTTTGGCTATACTGTTTTTGTTCTTCGACTACATTTTTGAGATATTCGCTTCTTAGATCCGCAAACCTATGTAAAACAATTTAAGATTTGTTGAAAAGCACTTTTATGAAAACAAGGGGACATTTTACTAAAATTTGTCTAGGAAGCTTCCTTCACCTTCATTGATGTTAATGATTATAAAAATAATTTGTTATACACATACTGGCAAACAAAACATATTTATTTGAATCAATGTTAATGTTTGCACTAAATTCCCAAACTGAAGTGAATGTACTATTAAAATATTTTTAAATACAGGCGAGCGCAAGTTGTAAACAAGTATACCTTATATAGGTATTCTAAGATCTAAACAGCTAAAAATTCTAATTACTTTTCCTAAAAATTTAAATACGAGTAACTTTTTTTATAAAAAGTAAATTTGTAAATGGGAATCATTAGGCATGTTTCGTTTTTGAGTTAGAGTTCTTTAACGGAGTGGAATAGACATCCTGTTGTGATTTAATAGTCATACTTCATAAACTATTTCTGCAAGTGTCAATTTGTTTAAGTACAGAATAATTTAATATTGTGATATAACTTTTTATATGGATATTTCTCTAAAGACATAAGTATAACAAATTAATCTAAACGCATCAAAGTTGATGTACTTGAGTCATTTTTCAAAGTAATTGAAATTTGTAAATAAACAGTGAAACACCGTTAACACACGCTCGCAGGCACACACACCTAGATATCAAAATACATTTAGATACCCATAGTATTTACTTCTACATTTAAACCTCAATATAATTTTAAAACTATACTTGAATTAAATTGAAATGTACGTCAAATGAGATTTCAGATAAAATAATTAAAAATAAACAATTACAAGCTTATATAAAAACTCAGAGTTTTTCACATATTCAGTTACTGATCAGTTATTAAAATCCCAAAGAATGAAAAGTTATTTTCTTAAAAAAATTAACTTTCTCTTGTGTGGGTTTTTTAATTGAATTAATTTCTCCCTTCAAAGCTTTGGAAATAATAGTGTCGATGGAAATCTATTTCATGCACTTTTATATATATTTTTTAAGTTGCTTTACTAAGAACTTCCACCACAAGTGGCGCACATATTCAGTGGCGTGCATCAATCGGCGTGAATCTACTCTCATGTGAAAAGTTGTGCAAGGAACGGACTGATTTTAACCTTGAGTGAGCCGCAACCGCTGATATGATTTGCAAACTGTTGAAGCATAAAAGGATGGCGACTGGCCGACGCATCGAGCTTTCCGGTCCAATGGCCACTCGCCATCTTCAGCCTCCGAAGAACGGGATCCCGAACTATGACCGAAGCCTTCGAAGCAATAATCAAAAATCTTGAGGATCATTCATGCGGGACACTCGAACGACTCTTCCGCAAAGTTCACTCTGGAAACTGCTGCAGACTGGATACGGAATTTTTTTACCATTGGATGAAAACACACGGTTGTTCCATCCATTCAAATGTAATTATGAACAATATCTACACAAGCTTATGGGCATTCTTAGATTTTAAATGTAGAAAAATCCTCCTTATAAGCGTTGATTAAAGAAAAATACTTATTACTAAAAATATTGTTCTTTCTATTTAAACTTAATATGTTTCAACAATTGGTGAGGAAAAAAACACTAAACTAAGAATAATAAAAAATGAATAGTTAGAAAACTGGATATATGTAAAGAAAAGTATCTTGCAATGGGTATCATGCCAAACCTAATGAAAATTTACACTACAAGAAAATTTTACAAAGCAACCTGTTATCAGCAGACAGAGTTAGAATGCAATAAATTAAATCATTAAACTTGATTATATTCTCACTTGGTTATTTCCTATGTGCCTCAAAATACACAAAGTAAAAGCAGTAGTTACCTTTAAAATGTAAATGTTATAAAATTGTTACACTTGCAAAATAATGAAATCCCAGATTTTTTACCAAAAAATAATATAAGCCAAATGTGCAATGTTGTAGTATTTTGAAATCATACATATGCAGTAGTTGTTTTCGTATTTTCAACAGGATAGCACGAACTATTTATCGACATAAGTTCCAATATTCTTCAAAATACTAATTATTCCGACATTTACACGATTGCACATGAAAATGGTAATCCAATTTTACACACTAACTCCCAATACCGATCAACAGTTACAAAAAAAAAATTTATTTGCAAATAAAAATGAATCAAATGTCCCACACCTGGAAAATTTACTCAAAGAAAAACAACCACAACGTTTTCACCAGAAATGACTTCACTAAAGTTATGCAGCCTATAAACTATACACCTCAGTTCAAGGTCATATCTCTCCTATAGTTTCTTAGATTAGCGTAAAGTTAATGTATGCTGATTAGCAACAACGTTTACACTAGTGAATTTATTAACTACTAAGCGAAAATGAGATGTGTATTTTAGTTATTTACGATCCGTTGTCGTCGCTGTACTGTATGAAAATCGTAAATATTACGGAAAATTACAATCGGTTTAAAACCGTAACAGTAACTTTACGGTTTAAACAGCTTTCCTATACCAACTTACAGTTGCTGTTTTAATACGGTTTAAGCAGTTTAAAACCGTTTCGATACAGAGTTTAATCGTATATTTTACGGTTATAAACCATCTGCCGATTTTATACCGTAAATTTTACAGAATATTTTTTTGCAGTGTGGAGTATCATCCGATATATTGCTGATAGCTCCGTTCAGAAAAGACGTGGACCGCACAAGGTTAAAACTGAACAAAAAAAACTTATTTAAAAGTGACGGGGTGTGGCATTTAAATATGCCATTTCTATCGTATAAATTTCGAATAGAATTGTTACACGATCATTACCAATTAAATACACACAATACCCTTACACTCAGCGTGCCTTAAAACGTTGCTCCACAAACTCACCAAAGGTAATGCCTTTGGGACCATTAATTGCCGCAACAGGTTCCGTTCCCCAAGATAACAAGCATAAAATACTTTTGAAGAATTTTCCCATGCTTTCCTCCGCTCTTGACACCCGCAGCTATGACAATATTTAGAGAACCGCGCTCTTGTTTAACCGAGCGAGACCGATAGGAACTTGGCTCACGCCAGCAAGCCATCGGAACACATACTGAGCCACTCTCGATCTCTTCTGTGGGATCGCCATTTCTTCGCGTGAGGAAGGAAGAATTTGCTTTAATTAACGAAGCAATTTGGGATGGTGCAAGTGAAAGCATGCAAGAACCCCTCCCGAAAATGCAGGGGGTTAAAAAGATTTGTTAGGATGCGGGGAAAAGTTCGAGTTTAATTAGATAATAGAAGTAGGCCGTCAGATTTGAAATGAGGCAGGATCCAATCAGATGATAGGAAGAGGGAAATATACTGTATATGCATGATGGGTTTCCTTTGTAACTGAAAGCCATACCAATTAGATCTGCACGTTCCGCTAAGCATTTTTTCCAAGAACAAAAATGCTTTTTTCACTAACTAGTGCAGAAAAGTTGTATGCATGGAGAAGCGAGACCATCAAAAGCCATCTTTTGATGTGGGCAAGATGTTTGGGTGTGCATTAAAAAATCAATCGGGATGGTTAATATGCGGAAAACTGATCGTATCAAATATTTATAACGAGATAATTGCCTCTGAAATTATTAACCGTGAGATGAGAAATGAGGTTTTGGTCAATTATAATTTTAAAAAAAATGTTGATCTAAATAAAAAAAATCAAACGTCAAAATTCAAAACAGTATTTTTATCGAAAAATGCCATTGTATTTTTATGTCATTAAACGAAGAAACAAATATGTAAAAAATTGTAATAATTATTAAAACAATCCACAAGAAAAAAAACACAAAACGTTAAACTTCAAATTTAACAGACTGTTTAAGATACACTGCATCTCAAAAATATAAGGACGTTATACAAATTTCTAATAAATTAACATGGTGTTCATGCATTGGAACTTTACTCTTGTAAAATAAGTGCTTTAACTCAGGGTTCGGAAATTCGAATGTTAAAGTTTGGCTACATTGGCACCTAACAATTTATTTTTAATTGCCAAACTGTTCTGCTTGAGCATAATTTCAAAATAATTTAACTTGCTTAAGCAGAGATGCCAACTGTTACAATACTTTTGTAATCGTTAAAGCTTCTTTTGTATAACATTAAAAGCATGTTTCCATTTTTACTCTAAAAATATCACCGTCTTTCTGACAAAATTACTGAAAAGTCAAGAGCAATTCTTAAAAATCAATGTTAGGCGTCAAAAATGACGAATGGGTGTAAAATTACGGTCATCAAACTGAACTTTTTAGATGCAAAATACGACTAACAACAGCTAATTTTGAACCTTACTTTAGCCACATGCTTTCTAAAAATTACCAAGAAAACATGTCATGTCAACCTTATCTTTGATATATAAATTTTGTCAAACGAAATATGTAAATATTTCTGTATTACATATTCGATAGAAATAAAAAGTTTACATATTTGTATATTACTTATTTATATTGATACCCACAAATACAAATACTTTTAAGTACAAAACGACCGTTCTACAACTAAACAGCCTGTTTCAATACATTCTTAATACTAGTCTCAAAACTTGAAAAAATGATATTTTGTTGAATAGAATACATCCAGATTATATAAACTCTTTCATAACTTAAACTCACCGTGAAGCTCACACGCACGTTAAAAACGACATACTCATCTTCAATGCATTAATGCGTTTAGCTCTACGGGATTACAATTAAGTCATCAACAAGAGTCGCAAAAGTTGTGAAAACAGAATTAACTCGTTTCTACGCCGAAGAAAAAAAATCCGGTGATTAGCAAGCTCCCAACAAAGGAACTCCTCTAGCTTCCAGCTATTTTTCTCAAGTCGTTGAACTTCGGGTCAGAGGCCAGGATAAATGATAGTTTTAGGTTTTCGCTCGATATATTCTCCCGCATTTATTCAGCTCTAAGTTCGGAGTAATACCTTAATTTACGGCTTTCCACGAAGGCTCTCAATCTTCTGCATTTATCGCCGCCGGTTTCTTTACTAGCATCCAATGCAATTATCGAGATCGGTGTCAGTTTGTCCAGCGAACCGTACCGAATCAGACAGAAAAAAAAATACGGAGTTCCCTTCCTGATATTTTACCTGGAATAAGGAAATTGGAGTCGTTTTGTTGGCCGAACAATAAACGGAAGTTCGTAGCGAAATAAAATAGATATGGGTGGATGTACAGATATTCGAGTCGTGTTTTTAAACAGGAACTCAAATATTTCATGTACGCTTGAGAGAGCGGGAAAAGGAGCTAAAAATTGATAAAACGAAACTTCGAGTGAAATAGTGAGTGTCCAGAAGGCAAATAGGAACAATAGAACGCGTTAACCGTAAAATTCAAAGCAGCTATTTGATATAACGATTGATTGTTTTAACATAAAAAAGGGGAATGTTTTGTATTCTAAAAAATTAATTGTACACAGATGGTATGTATCGATAGAAATCTTGAAAGGTTAAATTTAAAAAATTGTCTTTACTTATGTCTTTTCGTAATTTTGGAATTTATACTGATACTGCTGATAGTGTATAACAAAATATTTAAAATTAAAAATCCTCAAATTAATTAAAAACTTTCGGTCAACAAACAGCAAGAACTGTTGAGTGCAATGTATTTTTTAACCCGTTTGTCAAAATCACATTGTGTAATTTTATTGTAAGGCTTTATGAGGGGACCAACAAATTCTATTGATTCAAAATATAAAATTGCAAATATAAAGTTTGACAATAAATTTGGCAAATTAAAATTGATTCAAAATATAAAATTGCAAATATAAAGTTTGGCAATAAAAGAAATGGTAAATTCTTTTTTCATGAGTGATTACTATACGTTTGAAGGCAATATAAAATATTTTGTAAACAAGAAATTAATGAATTAAACATTTTTCAAAATATGTACTATTAATTTAGAGAATGCTAAAGTAATCAAGAAACTCTCACGGGGGGAGGGGAGAAGGAATGCTTGGTATTTTTTATTTTTGACATATTTTTGCATGTTTATGTTTTTCAATAAGTGTTGTTATATCGATTTTTAATTGCCATACTATCCTGCTTAAAAAAGCTTTAAAATTAACAAGAAATCAAATGCTAATTCGATTTATTTGAGTAAATTCATACAATAACTTTTTAAATTTATAGTCATGATTTAAAAAAGCGGTTTTCAATCAGCATACAGCTTAAAGCCGAACGAAATAAAAAAAAAAATTTCACTTTATGGATTCTCAAAGTTGCTTTTTATGTACAATTTAAATACGTATGGGTTAACCTTATAAATTATACCTCAAAGTAATAATTAAAAATTTTAAAATACCAAAAATATTAAAACTGTGTATGATTTTAAAAATTGGGTTCATTTCTATGAAAAAATAACATGAGCAACCCGCTAATATCGATTTTTCCATAAAAGATGAGAAATTTCGAAATTTTAAATCAAATTTTTCATTTTTTTAGTTTTATAAAAAGTGTTTCCATGTCATTTTTTGTCTTATAGACAAACTATAATATCTCTTATTTTTTCACGTAAAAAGTGGTTCAGTTAGAAATCCATTCGAACTTCAAAGGCAATAATAAGCCAGAGGCTAAGAGATCCATAGTTTAGCTTGTTTTTCTATACAAATTTCATTTATCGTACACATGAGATTTTATAGATATTATTTAAAACATGTTTTCTGTGTATTTGAACAAATTTAACACGTTCAGTGCGGATGGTCAAATAAGTATTTACGCACATGTGCGACAACGGGGTCAATTAACCCCGTGCAATAACCATCAGCTAATGCGTCACGGGGTCTATCGACCCCTACAGCACTGAACGTGTTAAAAAGCTTGGCACATACATAACATGCCAAAAATATTTAAATTAGTGACCAATTTTGAACCTTTATTTCAGAGATTGTTTTCAAGAATAGTTTTAAGCAGTACATAGGCAAATAGTATAAACGAATAATGAAGTTATAACCTTAGTGTTATTATTGGCGTATATTCAAGAGAAATAATTCATTACCTTTTTTTTTTATTTCCTGAAGTGTATACTTTGTTTCCCATCCCTTATTTTATCAACAACATCCTTTATTTGAAATATTAGACGACTATTTAAAAACATCAGTGAAAATTTAAACTTAAATTAGTAAAGTTTATTGTTTTAACAAGCTTTAATACGTACTTTTTTTTCAGTGTTGTTAGTGAAAATATAATTTTATATTGAAACATTGAGCATGTAAAGAAGTAAATATACTTCACAATCACTACATCGGCGCTATGGAAATACCGATTTGGCCGGCTTTCTTTAAATAAATATTTTGAACCCATTAATACTTTTTCCACACACAATGTATCACATATTTTTGCCTTCTTTAAATTAAAAAATCATTGATATATTTTTTTATAAAGTAGATGTATTTTAAATCCATTGAAACAAACGTACTTTATAAATCCCTTAGAATGTGTGTTGCGATCTTCTTTTTTATTAAAGTAAATTTTATGCCTCGTGAAGGGCAAGAATTCTAAACCTTTAAGCTTTTAGATTGAGACTTTAATTCACGGCATGATATGGAGGCTCTTACGAGTCGAGTTTAAAAGCAGTATTTATTATATTATTCCCTAAAAGTAGAAAGACTTAAAAATAAGCTTTTATTAAATACAATTAAAAAAAAGCAATTATTAAGTGACTAAAAATAAGATCATCAGAACGCTTTTAAATGTAGTTTATTGAACCGTCTACTTTCAAAACCAGATATATTCATATTTTCGTCAAATCTTTCTTTTTTTGACAAATATTTTTCACAAGTTCTCAATGCACTACATCACCTTGCAAAGCGGTATTTAACAAAAGTATCGGAATCCAGTCTAAAAATGCATTCAATGGGCATTCATGGGTTTAGATACAAAAGTACTTGACTGACAATCGTGTTTAGCGTCTCCCGTAAAATTTACAAAAATGGATATAACTGGATTTGAAAATAGACAGCTCAATTAAAACTTGTTTATTTTTAGTGCATTTAATATAAGCATGTTTTTTTCCTAAGAATATTTTATTTTGCAAGAGATTATGTTTATATATCTATATGGTTAAATTTCAATTTCATTCTAGATTTGTTGCCCGATAAAGAGAAATATGTACTAATCTGCGTTAATTTTCCCAAGACCATAACACGGCGATTAATACAAGCAAAGCGCAACACGTGCCAATAACCTGAATGCAAGTTAATTACAATATAAGCACACATTCATTAATCCAAAATTCAGCCAACCCTTTTCAAACACGAACACGTTTTTATATTCATACCTGTTTTTTAAAAGTTAGCTAGCATAAACGAACAGCAGCTTTATTAGTAATTTCTTTCCGAATCGCAACTCCATTGTTTGCATACCCCGAGCGTAAAAAGCACGCCGCTTATATAAACGAACAATATGAAAGACCTCATCCAAACAATTGCAAGAAAAACCCATAGAAAATGGAGAAAAAAACTGGACAAAGGGTAAACATGCGCTGGCCATCCATGATAGCAATCTCCCCAAAAATTCCTTTGTACCAAATTAAAAAAAGAAACCACCAATAAGCAGAAGATGCGCAGATACTTTTTTCCTCAGACAGAGAATAGGGATTCGCTCACGATCTTTCTCTAGACAATCGCCTTGGTGCCAGGCGTCAGCAATTTGAAGCCTTCCTATAAGGAACGATGACCCTTTCCGTTCCACCTCTCCCCTTCCCAACTTATGGAAGGCGTTGTGAAAGGGTCACTGCAGTCCCCCCTCCCGGAAACTAGCTGTTTGGATCTCTATATTCTTTCTGATCACGCGATTATACATTTATTTTGAATCGAGACAATAACATAACCAGCAGAGTAGAAAAAGTATCTTTCTGGAGGTTTGTGGTTCGGTCCGCTTTGGCAAATGTCACCATTGAAGCCTTTAACGGGGTTTGTGACACACGAAAAGGTTTGGACACACTTCATGAAGTTGAGAAACAGTTTGATAGACCAAATTTGTGAAGTTGTTTTCTCTGTAGTAGAAAGTATTTTTTTTAGAAATTGCTTTGAAATTTTGTTTAAAAATCTAGATTATTGTTTAGAAATAGCTTTATATTATTTCCAAATAAAATATATTTGAAAAATATTGGAAAATAAAGTATTTAAATTAACTTAAAAATGGTGTGTATTACTAGTAAAACTGGTAGCTGGAAAATTCTGGGACAGCCAATCGGAAGGCTACAGAATTTAGAAATTGCAAATAACCGTTACTAAGATTGCAGTTATAGTTTCTTTAGAAAATGAAGTATCATACAAAACGAAACATTTAAATTAATTTTAAAGCGCATTAAGAATAAAAATACTCATTTTCATTTGACAACTTATCAAAGTTGATTTGTAAAAAGAAGAAGAAAACGTTAAAAAAAATCCATTTAAACAAGACAACAACTATTTTAAACTAATATTATAAGAATACAATAGAACAAAGTCAGATAAATTATTAAATAATTTTTTAATCCATTTTTTTAAAGATACTAATACAAATATAATACATATTCGATTTAATTTTATTGTACATATTTTAAATACAATGTTTCTAAGTAACAAAAACTGGAACGTTCTAAATTGTTTAATTAATTGAATATCCGCGGATCAGATTGCACGAACCTGTTTAATTCTAAACTACTTTTAAACGGCTTTTGGAGAACGGATGTAATTAATCTTGATTGCGCGGGTTGGTGGTTCAATTGATATAATTCTGTTTGAGGTAGGAAGTTTATCCCACATTGATTAATTAATTGGAACTATATGAATTATTACAGGGTACCCAAAAATAAGGGTTACACATTTTATTTACTTATGCGTTGAATATAAATAACAGCGTAAATTAAAAAAAAGGACTTGAAATAAAGTAGAAAGTTAAAAAGCAAGTCCTTTTAATTAATAAAATTTTATTTATAAACGACCCTGGTAGTTAAATTACAAAAACTGATCCCGGTGACTAATATATAACGATCGAGATGATTAAAATATAACGACACGTTTCTTAAAATATAATTATCACAATTATTAAAATAATTAAATTTACGTATCTAAAAAATGGTTACATATAATACATTGAAAATAACTAGAGCTGTACTGTAAAAACTACTAATGCTGATTTATTGACGATAAAACAATTTGATACTGCATTTTAAATTTGTAAGTTAAGCTTTTTTGAAAATTATATCGTAGATGCCAATTTTTATTCCAATACAGTACTCTCATGCGTCGGAATCTCAAAAGTAGAAGTATCAGTTCGAATATGGTCTTATTTTGTCATTAATGGTAATAATGGTAAAGATGGATTGACGTTTTTAAACTGTAGGGTTAGTAACATGATTTGTAATTAACCTTTTTGGTCAACATATTTGGGATTTGAAAATTTTAATTCTTGAAAATTTAATTCTGTTTTTTTTACATTATTTTATGATTATTTGCAATTTAGCACATTACATTTACAATCGCTAATGTACAAAAAAATCGAATATCCATTATTTGGAAACAACCGGTTTGATGCATATCATAAAAACAGTTAGATTAAGGGAAAATAATAACGATAAAAATATTTCATATGTATGTATTTTTATGTATGCTAATATTTTTTTTTTTTTTATTTGAGAAATAATTCCAGAAATATTCTTACTCAGTTAAAGTGGATATACACACTACAAAACCAACATTAAGGCATTAACATTTATTTTTAAATTTCTTGTTGAGAAAACTGAGAAAATTTGAACGTTAAAGATTGAATCACTATCATGAAAAAAGTTAAGGAGACTAAATCAAATATAAGCAAAAAAATATATCTAAATGTACACCAAGATCCACAGACCTTAAAAGCAAATACAAGAACATCGCGACAAATTCGCATCAAGGATCTAGGTACACGCGACATTCATTTACAGGTGCTCTTGATAATCTTCCCCTATATACTAAGTATTGTAGTTAGATGATTCAGCTTGGTGTTTTGTAACCTTGAATCACACCCGAGTGCTTGGACATTAGTCTTAAACGCTTCAGCGAGTGCTTGTTTCTTCGACAAAGGTCAGTTGGCTTCCATGCACGACGGAACTGTGGTACCTCTGTTGTGCTGATATGTAAATGATCCACCTGCATCGTTGCAGAGCAACAATAGCTCCAAACAATGATAAATTTTCATTTTACGACAGGCTAGCCAGCGAGCGTTTGCAATTTGTCGCTAACGGAGCAGGTCAGACTTCTCTAATCATAGACAGCTTGACACGTTCTCTAAAGAAATCCATTGTTTTATCATTGGTCTTTTAAAAACCAACCCATCCATCTAAGAACTTGCGTCAATTCAGATGGATTTCCACTTATACTGCTATATCAATGCCAGTTTGGAATTCGCCGAGATATACGAAGCACTCAAAGTTAGAGTAATTGCAATGTAAGTAAATTTAGAGAGCAACGTCTTAACAATCAAAGTGGATATCGTCTTGATTAAGAAATGTAATTAAAAACACAGTAATTAAACTTTTTTTATCGTGTATTTCATATCCCATTTATAAATTTTCCCAAAGATTATTTATTAATTTCCCAAAGATGATCATTATCTGATAAATAAATATCCACTTCTTTGAGTGTATTATATTTAAATTTATTAAATATATTTCAATTTTTTTTGTTTACAAGTTTTCACAGAAAAACTATTCCTAACGTAGTAACTGAAAGTTAGGAAAATGTGTAAGCATCAAGTACATAAAATAGCTTTCTCTTTAAATTTAATTTAGCTAATATTTGACAAAAATACCGTTTGACATAAAGAAAATGAAAGATTAGTTTAAAATAGTTAAACATTACTTCTCACATAAAAAAATATTGCATAACTAAGTTAGCAAAATTTTAACCATTTCTATTTATTTGTAACAAGCCGTTTATTTTTACATTAAGTACAATTTATTGGAGTTGTATACTTAAAACTATGATTCGCTTTATTGCGAATCTTTTTATTTAAATATGGCGCGTGCAGAATTCTTGATGGTTATAAATAAATAAGAAATCAATTTTTAATTACTTAAATGCCCTAGTTTGTGACAATTAAAAATATAGAAGTTTAAACTTCATATATTATGCGCAATAGTAATTAATTACAATTAAGCTTTATAGCGTATAGATAATTTATATTAGCTTATTTAAAGGTATTAAATTTACAGTACCTTTCTTAATAAATGTTATTGACTAGAATTGTTAAAATATTACGGTTATTTCTGGTGATTACATTGATTGAATAGTTGTTACTTCTGATTGTTTTCTCAATCCTTCATTAATTCGTATTTTATCAACATCAATTTATAGCCAACATGATATACGTATTTTTCAAACATAGCTCCCTCCTCTTAATTAAATAACAATAGATAGTTTCTTACCTATTTTAATCAACATTCATTTTAATCATCTCCTCCGTTGGACAGTATAAATAAAATTCTCTTTAAGCCAGTCGTATCTGCAAAAAGAGAAAACTTCGTGATTTTTCAGCAAATAAAACAGCACAATAAACAACAATATTTGGCTACTAACTAAAATAAATTGAACGCACATCTTTCATTCAATGAGGACCTTTAACGTCACGATATTGCAGTTGTCTAATTAAAAACACTTCCGCACATAATTATTCGCAAAACAACGCACACCGTGTAATTATTGTATTATACAACAAAAAATTGAAAATATTAATTAAAGTTAAAAAAAATTATATAATTAATATATCACACATACAACAAATGCGAATTGTTCTAATTTTTCTGAATACAAAGTGATAGTTTATTTAGAAACTACTAAGGGATGTCAACGTGTTGTTCAAATTCCTAGTAGGTAGCGTATCATTACTTAATTTACTAAATATATAGCTCAAATAAATTGTAGTAATGAATATATTAAGCATATACGTTCCTTGTAAAAAAAATAACGTTGTGTAACTTTTACCAATAAATATAAAACGTTTTCGTTTCACGCTCTAAAAATTATTTTCGTTATTTTATTTTTATTTACAATTTTTTTTAAGAGAATGTTTACATTTATCACCTATATCTAGGAATTGCTACACGTGGATACATACTTTTAAAAACTATATACCCATAGTTTTTAGAACTGCATCTTTTGCACGTTTTATTGAATTCAAATACTTTATAGTTTAAAACAAGTCAAAATCGCTGTATAGATGGGTACATATATGTTAATATTTACATCCACTTATTGTGTTATGCTAGGAAATACAGGGTTTATACCAAACTAATGATGCTACTCAAATCCTGGAGTATTGATGCATCCAATTGAGAGCCCTAATTTCTGGAGAGAAATGTTTGGTTGAATGAAATGGACTTTTTACATTTTCATTCATTACAAATCAAAATCACACGGTTGAACAATCAGAGCAAAACTAGGTCAAACGAAACGTTTATGAGAAGAAAACAGAACGTTCCTTAGAACGCGTTTCCAATAGAAAAAACATTGTCATACTAATAAGCTGAAGTTATTAAAACTTTTTTGGCCTATTCATGGAGTGCTCGCTGACCCGAAAATATTGAAGAGTGAAAGCGTTGATAGCTCATTTCCGATTTGTTTTCTCGCTACAATGCATAATAGAGATTTTTTTCCTATTTTGATTAGACCACGGCGAGTTGTAACAATTTGCAGTTAGTAACGCAAGAGGATAATTCTGGAACACTGAAAATTGGCATAGCCAACGAATTCAATTATGAAAATTGAGATAGTAAAGTTTCAGCTCAAATTAGAATTGACGAAGCAATCAAAATATAACAAATAAGGTTTCTTTTAAGGTTTTTTTTTCTAAATATTTAATATATGCAAAATATTTCTATTGCCCCTTCTCTAGGATATTACTTTATAGTTGTTAAAATACGACGCAATCTAAAGTTCTTATAATATACAGTGACTCAATAAAAATTAGTATTAATAAATAAGTATGAAAAATAGTTATTTCAAAGTAAATTTAATAAACTAATTTATATAAGTACTATGAATGTATGCGTTTATTAGTACATAGCTATTTTACATTGAGAAATTATATAAAAAACTTTATTAAAAAATATCTTGAAAACTTTGACAGTTGTAATTTCGTATAATTCGTGTAATTTCGTAAAACATTTTCGTAACTAACTCATTCGCGCTTCGTAATTAGGAGATATTAGTAAAAGTATTGCATAAAGCGTATTTGTAAAAACAATTTAGTATTAGAAAACCAAATATTTTTTTAATAAAATTATTACTTTGCATTTTAAACAGAGTTGTTTTAAAAATCAAGAAAGACGTTATCAAAATATTTAATTAAGTGAAGAGTGTACGCTAGACTGTCTAATTCTGGTTTTCTTAAAATATTACTGTCATGGACATTATAAAAAAGCATTCTTAAAAATGTCTTTAAAAAATTGTTTGGGGAAAATATCAATGAGCTCTATTATTTTTCATAAGTATTGTAAATAAAGAGTGGACCCCAAAGGAGTTAAGGGATTTGTTTATGAGTTAGGGATAAACAAAACTAATAGCTTTACTAATAGCTCCTAATTACTAAACGCGAATGAATTTTGGTCACGAAAATGTTTTATAAGAAATTACAACTGTCAAAGTCTTCAAGATTATTTTTATAAAGTTTTTTTTATATAATTCCTTAATGTAAAATATATCAATGTAAGAAATTCTAAAATGTTTAAAATACAAGGAAAATTAAAATATTAAAAATCTTATGCAAGTTTTTTTCACTATAATTAATTTAAATATTTATACAGCCACTCTAGCCCCCAAAAAATTAACTTGATAAAATCAATAATTAGCAATTGCAATTTTTTAATAAATATACTACGCAGTATTTTTTGGAAATATAATTTACTAACTGCTGTTCAATTACAAATCAAGTATTACCTACACATAAACCCTTTGTGCATGAATGCGAATGCATTCATAAATCCATGGCATAATCGTTTTGTCTAGATAAATTTCATTTATAGGGAGTAAATAGTGCACGAAACCAGTTTTGAAATAAAAATAAATTTTTGAATCATTTTCAATGTGGAAATTTAAAAACTCTATGGGGTTTAATAAATGATACAAAAACCTATCAAATGCATACCGCATATTTCTTTATGTGGAATTCATTTAATAAGTTTTCGAATCATAAATTTTTAATTTTACAAAGCTACTCAATAATATCATCACAAATAAATAAATAAAATAAATCATTAATTTTAAATGATCTTGAAGTTGGAGATTAACGAACTTTATTTTTCTAGTACTCACTTTATTATATCTAAAAACATTAATGTACTCATAGAGGGACAACAAATAATTTATTATTTCAATTCATGTATATATTAAATTTTAAAGAAGTTTATTTTTAGATTCATTTAATTGTTATTATATCATAAAAAAAATAGTAAACTTCAATAAGACTGAGTAAAAAGCATGTCAGATAACTCGAGTGTTAGGTACATTTAACTTTCTGGGTACTAGGCTAGAAAAAAAGCTTTAAAAAAATAGACTGCAGCACATTTTTTAGTGTCGTGGTTCCCAAACGACTTCTGTTATATTTGAAACACACATCTAGCCAAGTCATACTTTTAGCCTTTAAAAAAAATATTACGGCATTGATAATTTTCGTATCAAATTGTGTATATTTGCATGAAAACTAATAGTCTCTACAAGGACAAGGTAAAAACCAGTATTTATTCAATATCATAAGAATGTATTCAAGTGCTATTGGTTACTTTTAAACATCCTCGATTATGTTTTTTATTTCTTTATTTCCTTTTGCCATTCTGTTTTCTTCCAAGAAACTTCAAAGCAAATAACGGGTCAGTATTCTTTTATCTAAGGCATTGGTGATCACGCAGACAGTTAAGAAACAACCGGCCAGGTGATTTGTGGACAGCTGACCAACCAAGGCCAGCAGCCTCTGCTATCAGAGCCGAAACCAAGAGAGGAAGGAACTTTGCCACGCTTGGCGGTTTCATTGTCGGAGTCATTAACTTATGAATTGCGAAATTACTGAGTTAGCGGGTATGCAAGGATCGAGAAAATAAAGCAATTGCGTACTATGAAATTGTGGTTTACTATCCTAAAATAAACGACCGCCAAGGCAAACACGATAAATCTCAGACTTGTCATCTCCTCTTGTAAGGAGCATACTTATTAAATTGAACATATTTCATTAAACGCGTTTTATGCAGCTTCATTATAACCTAAACAAAAATAAAAACTAGTCTAGCATAAAACGACAAAATCAACACAACGACAATTGTTTCGTAGTTTAAACTTACTATTTTTATTTTATATGTATACTAGGTGTCCCAAAAAATAGATAAGCGAGATTCACATGAAATGATTTACATGTATCTATTGTAATAAGAGTTTGAATCGCAATCAAAAGTGGACGATTTCACTGAACGCAAAACCTTTAATTGTAAACATTTTCAAATCAATTCGAGCACGTGAGAATCAAAATTTTTAAATATTAGTTCTATCATATTCATTGCAGAAGCGACATTTTAAGATTTTCGACAATTTCAATGCTTAATCCATCCAATTAACTATAAATATTTATATAAACTTCGACAAATTCGCTATTTATAATAAATGAGGACACATTGCACCAGACAGTGTGAGTTAAATAAAAGCATGTAAAATAGAACCCACAAAACTAGTACATATAAACCAGTACATGACACATTGTCTGCGGTATGTTTTAGGTAATTCCATAAACAACATATAATTTGAAATCTTAAAACCAAATCAACCCATTTAGAATACGTGCTAAAAAAATTTTAACAAATTACTGTCAACTAGCTTTTGGTTGCAGAAAATCCATAAAGAAAAGCTCGGATGAATTAGTAAACAAATCGATTATAACAATAATTAACCAACACTTAAATCAGTTCAGTAAAGTTTACTAATCAGAATATATTATAATAATTATAATTAAATAGGTTGACAAGCGCAATGTTACCACGCGTTGAATCGAAACTCGTATCACACAAGCAAAAAGATGAGGCAATGAACTGGACATTACTCGTGGGCGAATCAGGAAGACTAAGCTGAATGCGGAGCAACCAATGAACCATCGGACGTGAGATAACTTTGGCAATGTTTTCAGAAGGGACGAAACTAGTCTCATTTTCAAACTGTTAAACAAGATGTATGTTACGTAATTAGTTCGAGGAAATTTTATTTTGTTTTACGCCCTATATATTTGGTACAATACCCCAACTATTATTTCTATATTATTAAATTCAAAATAAATCAAGCCTATTCAAAAAAAATTTAGAATAATAAAGATATTAAAGTATTTGCATAAGAGCAGGCTGGCTGCCAAAAGGCCATGGTCACAAAAATCCGAAAATGAACTAACACCATTTTCCATTACTAGACAGCTAGATTTATCATTTAGCCAAGTGGTGGTATTTTATGTTCAATAGATTGTCTAATAATGAGTTTAACGTCATTCCTCTTAACATTATAGCCAAGGCGAGTGGCAAACTATAAAAGCTCTTATCTCAGAACTCAATTTTTAGACTAACTATCTCAATTCAACTTGTTAAAACACCATAATTATTATTGTTGAAAGGCTGAAACTTCCGTAGATGCGCTTTTATCATTGTTACGACGTTAGAAGATGCGAATTTTTCAGCTGCATCAGTAACTGTTATTTAAGTAAATAGTATTTTTTGAAATACGAGACTTGTGCTTCTTTTAAAATAGACTTTGAATTTCCAAATATTAAAACTACGCAATTCTCATACACCGAAGCTTTTCGAACGCTTGATGAATCAGTTTTTAATAACAGTTTCTTCAAGTAATTTACTAATAAAATTGACGAAGAGGTCAATCATTTTCAGACTTTCTTTAGGTACAATACTAAGAAAAATTAAAGAAAACGTAAATTCATCCATAAACTTTTCCTAAACAGTTTACTGTGCAAAATAAATTATGAGGACAAAAAATATTCTCAATGGTAATACTGTACATTGTATTACCCTATTTTATGAACGAATAAGTTTAAATTCCTATTGGTTATAAGTTCCCATTCCTATGAAAGAATTTCAATTTTGTTCAACAACAAAGAAATCACGCGGAAGGAAAAAAAATTATAGAACTCTGTGCCCATGATTGTTCTTTGGCAATAACCTACTCACTAAAGGGGAAATGCAGTTTCTAAAACTTTTCTAGGGTCATGGCGATCTATTGTTTAACTTCCATTGGACCGTTCTTTCACCTCGGTTTCATCTTTCTACATACGACATCTAAATGACTTTTCAAAATAAGGGATTGTCTTTTCCGACCTTCACCGTTTGAATTAGAGGTTGTTGAAAGAACGATTAGAATTGTTTAAAATGTCACCTAAACTTCAAAAATTGCAAAAACCATTTTCACACAACAATTATATTGGGGTTTTAATTATAGCTACACAAAAAATTCCCGTAGAAAAAATAGAATTAAAAAAAAAATTTAAAAAATTAATAATAGATAAATGAAAATTATCTATAAACCTATACAAGAACTCAAGTTTATGACCATTCTACACGGACATTAACGCGAGTGAGCGTTAACTTCATTCAAATTTTTCCATGTAAGTGGATGAAGTTATCATACTAAAATTATGAAGATAGACGATATATCATAACATGAACTAAACATGAAAGGCACGTAGTATAAAAAATTTATCTTTAAATTGATAGATTCATTGCTATCATAATTTTTTTTAATGAAAAGGGGTTATGTCTACCTGCATTCATTTTATATTTAGTTTAACATTAGCATAGGATAATTGCTTATTTTTTAAAGTATAATCCAATATATATAACGTCGCACTAGATCTACCCAATGGCTATGGGCAACCCATTAGTGGTAATATATTTGAACCATAATTGATTGCATGGTAATTAAGCACCTGACGGGTGATACGCATAACAGACGGTTATATATCACATTATAAAAGTATAAAAACAGAATTAGATGCTCAAATTCAGTTATTTTAAACTTTTGATATTTTTTATATCAAAGTAAAATGTATTACTTTACAACGTTAATTTCATAAACAAGCAAAAAACAAAACGGGTTTAAGATTTTACACTTTGAAGGATAAATTTAATTTTAATACATTTTGTATCAATACAATTTAGATACATTTAAGGTAATTTTTAAATAATATTTTTAAAAAAAAAATTTAACATTTTTATCCTTTGATATTTTTTAAAATATACTTATACACATATACTAGTAATATGTTTATGCAAGTGTTTATACTAGTTTGTTTAAAAATATATATTAATGAATCTATAAAATGAATATACTCATAACATTTACAGCTTCACTCAACGTGATGAAATTTCAACGAATTAATAATACACTTTGCGTTTACCAGACCGGAAAGCATCAGCTATCCTTGTGGTAAAAAGACAACCAAACTTCTAAATTGCATGTTTTTTTACAAGATTAAATCGGTTAAGTGCATGAAAGACAAGTACATTATATTTTTTTACTAGACGTCCTATTTAAAAAAGTTCAACAAATGGTTGCACAAACTCAACGAACCGAAATGGAAAAGCAACCGAACCATTTCGTTTAAAAAGTTAGCGATTGTAAGAGAATGTTTTAGTGAATGCAAAATTCTTCGATAATTGTACTTTCTGCTCGAGTAATCAAAACATTTGAAATCGTAAATATCATCAAAATTACTCATTTACTAGAAATAATTATATAATATGCTTTCCCTAAAATAGATATTAACGACATATTGGTTGCCAGTAAAAGTCAATGAATTTATAAGTATTTTTAGACATTTCAATCAAAGCGACCATAAAATAAATAAACAAAAGTACATTTTACTACTTCAACGAAAACAAAATATCAGAACTATGCTTTAACAAATAATTTATTATAATTGGTTGCCTCAAGTGATTTTATGATATTTTTAAATATTCAGTTTTTACGTTAAATGTGAAACTCCAGTGTCAAAAATAAATTCATATTAATAAGCTTTATTTTATGCAATAAAACAAAATTTGTATAGTACTTTATGTATGCATTTGGTCAAATTTCGGGTGGTTTTTTTGTACACCGAGTGCTTCGTAACAAAACTAAACTTAAAATACATGCAATAGCATAACATAAGTCCGGATAAAAGCATATCTTCCAAGCGCGTATCAAATGTAGTATTAAACTTATTTTCTAGACTACACGATATTTTTGTCTACGACAGATGCACAAATGCTCTGTAAAGTTCTGAGTACATGTTGTTTAAAAGACTATTTTAAAACGACTTCTCAAGAAAACATTTGTCAGAAAAATTTAATTTGTCATACTATAAATTTTAAACTTTGATTCAAATGCGAGAAAGAGAAATGCTTTTAAATATGGGATACATTAGTTACTTTTTAACTCAATATGAAGTTCTAGAACAAAATAGAAAGTATTTAATGAAATAGCGCGTTCATACACTCAGCTTTTTTTATGAATTAACTTTCCAGAACTTCAAATAACAGATACAAGTTCATTTAAATTGATAGTATTAGTCTACATTTTTATATAAAGTAACGAGTACGGAAACAAGTACTGAGTGCCCAATTCTAGTAATAGCGATTGACTTTAGAGTTTTTAAATTAATAAAAACACCCATTTTTATAAGTATGCAATACAATCACACCCTATATGTGTTTTAAGTACCTCACAAAAATCAAGAACATACCTTATCTAGCATTGAAAGAGTGGTGAATGTAAATAAGCTGCTCATAACACAGAAATCAAGATAAAATCCTAACAAAAAATCTTCTGGAAACGCATTTGATGTACGAAACATTTCTTATTAGTTGTATTTCTCTATTCAGTCATTCAATTCAAAGAGAACAAGGAAATATCCTATATAAGACTATAAAAACAAACTAAAAATGGAGTATCCTCAAATGAAATTAGAAGCAATCAAAAAATGTGATTTCTCCATCTTTAAATACACGTGACATATAACTGGATATCGTGTTTTCCTTCCTTCATAAGCGCATGTCTAAGAAACTTCCCAGCAAAAGAAAAGTCAGCATAAAACATTCATCAAAATTGTCCAATTAAAGGTTTAAAAAACTGCAGTTTTTAATTTTCTTGCATAAAACCTTTAAAATATCTGTATTTTCCCTTCGTGATTAAAAATTTAAGTTTTTTTTAATGTTTTTTTACAGTTTTTATGAAAGATACTGAAACAAAAACCTTTAATTTCATAGATCTTTAGAAAAAAACTGCAGTTTTCCTGCATAAAACCTTCAATTTCAAAATTTTGCTGAAGGTTTTATGCTGATTTTTTTTGCTGGGTTTAAGTTATATGTTAAGTAACAATTTGAAATGTCCCGCGTAAGTTGACCAAATTTTAATAAATTTTAATAAACTTTAATATGTGCAATGACTGGATTATTTATTTATAATCCTACGACAACTAACATTTTTTTGGTAAGTATCCTAATTTAATACTAGAAAAATAAAATCTTTTACTTTCATTATTAAAATAATTTTAACGTTTTGAAGAATTTTTTTTAACCGTCACGTGTATGGCACAGTGTGTCCATATTCATCAACTAAAATCCATTCAACCCTTTCTGTTATCACTGAATACAATCTGCCTTGTAAACCTTCTATTCCGCAAAAGATTTCTTGGTTGGATAAAATCGTTCGAATATTTTGTTGCGGGTAATAAACTTGCAAATATTTTAATTCAATAACCAATAAAATATAACTGAACGATTTTATTTCTCTTTAACGGATCTTGAAAATACACTTAATTTTTACGTTTCCTGGAGATTGACCATGCTTGCGTAGTGGTAGCACAAATGCCTAAACTTATACATACCACTAATACCTAGTCATATTTCAGTTCCTGGATCCGTCTCAAACATAGAAAAAGTAATCATTATCATAACAAAACTCGCTCTAAAGTCATTTTTAAGACATTTACGCAATTTTTTTTTAATGTTTCTCACATTTATTCGCTTTTCATCTGGGTTGGATAGAATTTTGATAATGAATAGGGGGAAAGTTTAGGGTGTCCATTCCTCAGGAAACTGTTCGAAAGACGCCAGTCGGTTCAAATGCAAGATGTTTCAGTGACGCAACGTTCAGTTTAGGGTGGTAAATGACCGCGAGCAAGACTGCTGCAGCATCTAACCCAGAGTGGATCGAGGTAGTCCAGTCGGCCACTACTTGCACATTACATTGGGCCTTCATGACCACCGGTTTCTAGTTAAAAAGAAAACCAGTCCGAATATTACCAAGTTCTTTCTACCAGTTTCTGAATGGTTTAATCTGTTTCTCACCTGTTGCTTCGTCCGTTTTCCACTGAGAGTCGTATTTTTTGGGGATGGATGAAAAGGTTTGTTCCCCTTTTAAATTAAGGGAGACCCGAGCCCCAAATCCTAATTTGTTTATTAATGAATTCAGAAATACCAATTTTTTTTATATTATTAGAACATCTTTTTCTGAACAATAACCAAAAACAAAAATATGTTTTAAAAAATTATTTTTGATATTTTTGGAATTTTTTAAGCTTAAAAAGACGTTTTTTAAAAACACTACTCCTTTTTCAATTTTTAATGTTTTAAAATTTTTTTAATTGATTAAATAACATCAAAGTACACACTACAATCGTATGTATAGACTTTTGCAGATTTGTGTTTTAATTGTTTTTAAAAACTTATTTTAAGTTCAAAACCCAAAATATATTCAAACTTTTAAGTTTAATAATTTGTAAAAAAATAATTTATAACTTAATTTAAAAAAGCTATACATACGTTTATAAAACAAATATTAGAGCTTCAAAAACTATTAACAGTTTAGTTTTAAGTTAATTATTTACAAAGCCTTAGCATTTTAAACGTGACCAGAATTAAAAAAAAATATTTTGAGTAAATGACGATTGTTGCAGACGAACAGTATGTAGAAAGATTATAAATGGCATATAAACATCTGAAAAAACATATGTTCTGTTTCTTTTACTGTTTTGAAATTTTGTATACACCTTCTCAAGTTTGTTTAGCATCGTTTTATGAAGAAAAAAAAATTTAGCAATTTTTCCGGATTTTGGGGCTCGGGTCTCCCTTAAGTACGATACTTTTTATAATTTAAAAGTTAATAATGAAGACGATTTTTTTTATATTTTACAATTTCAAAAGCAGTTACTAATTTTATACATAAGTTTACAAGTGATACAAGACATGGTATATTTCTGGAAAGATATTGGGTTCTCATGTTTTTTCCTCGTCAACTGACAATGGTTAACATTCACGAGGCAGTGTGCCCAGGTATTTCCTTCCGGATAGATCCCAAACACATTCGTCAATAGCACATTGTGTAGCTTTAGTGCTATGTTAATTTAACCAACCAATCGAAATATATAAGACATGTCAAACAATGATAACCAAAATGCATATCATGCTCTAGTTTTAAGCATCGACTTTTCAAACACTCTTACGAAATTATATTGTAAAAAATAAGCAATAATCTAATTACAAATTTTAAAAAATGAAATTTTGGGAAAAAAAAATCATACAAAGTATAGAAAATATTGAAAGAGGCTATCATTTAAAGACTAACATTTGCTGGAAGACATATTTCATACCATTCGGATTAATACTATGAAAACCGGATTGTTTTAAAAATGGAAATTCTATCTTAAATTAGAAATATTTGAAATAAGTGGATATGGATCCACCTATTACAGTTATATATTACAAGATTAAAAAAGTTTATTATCGAGAAACACTTTAAGTAAATATAAAGCATGTCCTTTAGGGAAGGGATCGCGTACAATAATGTCGTAAAGTTTTAAAAATAAGCTAGTAGATGTAGTCAATGATAAAGATTCAGAAATTACTTTTAAATATCAATTAATTTGATAAGGTGTTAATAAAAAACGCGAGTTAAATAATTAAAAACGTTCATATACAAATTTCATACTTTAAAATTGATGCATAATATATTAAGTATTTATTGTATTATTTTGTATTTAATTTTCAAAGTAAGTCGTAATCCTTCCTTTCAATCAAATAAATATTAAATTTACTGAAAATTAGTCTCTAGATATTTAAACAATTTTAAAAATGCTTTTAACGGAACTTATATAAAAATAGAACTTAAAAACATCGTATCAATACCTATCAATTCAATTCGTATAATTTAGTTTAGTGTTGGCTCACTTTTTTTCGAGTGTCTGAAGGTTTTATGTGAAAAAAATTCGGTCTTGTTAGAAAATTTTAAACATTTTTTTAAACATGTCATTATTATAGCTCGTAAGCGTTGTACTAGCCAAAAAAAAACCTAGTATTTATTAGACAGCGCGCTTTATATATCTACAGTTATATTAATATCCATATCAAACTTGATAGTTTTTCTAAGTAAATTGCCGACTAACGTGTAGTATATATATTCACAAAAAAGAAAAACTCAAAAAAAATTTATTAATTTATTTTTTACTAATTTTTGTCGACATTTAAAAAACATTACTTCGAAATTAAATTAATCTTAAAATACTCAAAATTTGTATTACAAAACATTGATGATTTGATTATAAAAATCAGTTTTATTTTTATCTTGTTTACTTCACACTATCTGAAAATCATTGATACTTACAATAATAGTATTTATTATTTAGAGTATTCAAAAGTTGTTGATATTGATTCACGTGATAATTCGTGAAACTTCGATTTTGTAATGTTATGGTTTTGATTTCATGAAGGCAGTGAGGCATCTAAAAAGAACTTAAATTACTTTGGAAATGCATTGGAAAAGGTTTACCCAATGAACTCTTTAGCAAGTTCAACGATTTTTTTTCCATGTTAGATTTTTTTCAAAAACTGTACAATCTGTCTAATGAGAAATATTCAATGACATGCCGTATCAATAAATAGCTTTGAATCCCTTTAATAACTTTTCCAACACACTGTATGTGATATGTCATTCATTCGACTTCAGGAACCAGCTACATAAATATAGGTTGAATGAGCCAACAAACCAGAAGACTTGACCGGAAATCCCAAGCTATTCGGTGCGTGAAATAAACAGCTCAGATCCAGGGAAACGGAAATGAAGGTCTTTGTTGGGCTGTTCCACGTACCAACACCTGTACACCGGCGTTTCCGGGCAGATGGTTATTGTTGCACCCCTCACAGGGAGGACGTGCATCGGATTTAGAAAAAAGAAGACTCAAAAAGGGGACTTTTTATAACGTCGTTCCATTATTCGTTCTATTTTTTTTTCCATTCGTTTTTTGGTGGTTGGATAGACTGAGCACATTTGGTGCAACCCGATGGAAAAAAGTTCGTCTAAAGGAATTTAAGGAATGCCCAAGTGGGAAAAGTAGGTCTTGGGAATTGGAATATGTATAAGGGTTGTAGGGTGTAATTTAATTATTTTGGTTTATTTTTAGTGGTTGAGAAATTAGAAAATAATTATGAAATTAATAAAATTTAACATCTACACAAAAGTTTATCGCAATGTTTTAGATGATGTTCAAGATACTTTATTGATGTAAATACTTACTTTGAAAGAAGCATGGTAAACGGACAGTTCAATTAAAAAAAATATTTAAAATGTTTTGAAGCAATTTTGGTTTAAGTACCTTTGACAATTTTAAAACATCCCTGTGACGTTTTTGATTGATAGCAGGCGTAAAATTTAATTAAAATGATTCAAAAAAAGTATCTGTTAATTGAAAATTTAAAAAGCTAAATATTCCGCAAAAATTCAATTATTTATCAATCCCACAATGAAGTTCAAAATAAAAAATATTAAAAATTTAATAAATCAAAATCGTAATGTTTAAATATAAAATATTGCTAAAATGAACTAAGCAAACAAATGCTAAAATTATAACAACAAGACTGCGAACAGTAGAACTCATATAAAATATATACCCGCCACTTCTAATTTATAAATATTCAAAAATAATTAAATATTATTGTATTACCTCTTAAGGGTAACATGTAAACTTCCATACAATAATTCTATATTCCATAAAATAATTCAAAATGATAATATCTTACAAAAAAAATGTTTAACTGAATTTTCGCGTTCGGTTAATTTAAAGTAAATATGTCCTTGAATTTCAGATTTCTTTTAAAATGGCAAATTTGAAGAAAGAAAAAAAGAAGCCAAAACAGGGAACTTTTGAGATATTTATAGACATCCCTATAAGCATCAGACTTAAAACAGCGTTCACTTCAAACCATACAAAATAAACCTTGATTTCAAATCTCAAAATTTCACAAATATAAATTTGACATAAAAAAATACATTTTATAGTATCCAATTTTCCTTAAATTATATCGATAACCAAGCTTCTAAATTTGCATATTATTTAAAGCAAACGCACACGGACAAATCAGCATGAAAATAACAGTACAAATTTGTTTTCCTTTAACACGAGACACTTTTCATTTTTTGAAATCAAGGCTAAAATTCTTAGACTACCTACTCCACAAGGTTGAAAAGATTTACCTTTTGTATCTTTTGTTTGATCACTTTTTTCCGAGTATGGGTTGACAGATTTCTATATATTCTATTAAACACAAGTGTCCTTGCGGACTGGCACTTGTATAATAAATTAAAATAATAAAAGGCATAATGGATAAAACATTGTAACAAACAAAGCCTTACTTTTAATTTTCATTGCTGGCACTATGGTCAGTGAAGTAATTAAGTTTTTTATACAAGTTTCCGTACCTATACAGTTTACACATAATAAAATACGGATAAAATTTAAAAGTTGTAAATGCGAAACAAAGCAGACCGAGGAGTAAAATTTGATTCTAGGGTTCTTTATATTTACGGAAACCATGTGTTTAATCCAGATTTGTGATTTCTATGTTGTGGTTCAATAGGAATGATAATGAACAAGTTGATATTACAGTTAGCAATATTCTAAAGTATTAGCATTTTGTTTTATTTCTTAACTGATTTTGTAGTAACTGATGAATAAAATTTTACTTTGTAAATATTCTATATACATTTTTTATGTTGAAGAACTAAGTAGACACAAATATAAATTTAACGCTCAACAAGACAAGAATATAGATACTTATTACAATTTGTGAATGGTCGTTTAACGATAGTTTAGGTTTTCACATATTTGCTTAAACTACACATATTCCGAAATATTATGGTATTTAATATTTACTTTTAAAACTGCTTATAAGACTATTTTTTGGGAGGTGGTGATTACGATTACAAATGTTAACATCTATTTTTTTTAAAAAGTATACATTTATACCCTATTCAATTACAATCGGGAAAAAAATTATATCTAAATATTTTATCAAAACATTTTAATTATATTAATTTACCCTAATTAATATATTGTTTAGAATACTAATGAATAATATTGGTAGGACAATATTTCTAAGCTTGATTAAACAATGTTATGATTTAGAATACATTTATACATTCACAGTACTACTTCCAATAAGCGATAATAATTATAGTTTTAGCTTTCATACCTTAATACTATAATAATAATAACAAACATTAAATATGTAAATCTAATAGCTTTATTATAACTAATTACGCCCAATTTATCCAACATAACCTTTCCCTATTAAACGTGATATTCAATCTAGCCGTTGATTATTATTTGGCCTTGTAGATTATTCCAAGAATTTGTTATCTATTTTGTTTGGGATCTAATGCACTTCTCGAAGATTCGCGAGAACAAACAAATGTCTTCGGATGTTTCGACGAGCATCTTTTCTAACACGAAACTTTCCGCACTACTGCATGCAGGCTGTGTATCGCTGCCTGGCCCTTTAGGTATACCTGGAGGGCCAACAGCGGAAAGGTTCAACAAACTGATTAACAATTCGACTACAAATAGATTCAGTAGTCTATGGTTCGCACTTTGACGATTGATGTGGATTTTTTTTTTATTTAGATAAGAATGTGGATTTAAAATTCTCATACAAGTATTAAAAACTTTTCATCATTCTGTGAAGGAACGTCAGACATGTGAAAGTATAATCACTATAATTTATATCTAGGCACTTTACGTAAAATAAACGGGTATAAATCTGCATTTCTTTTTTTTACAACTATGGAAAATATAAATACCGGAGCTTGCTTTCTTTTTATGAAGGATTTTAAACCAATATCTTTAATAGTTAAAAATAGATCATTTCAAATAGTTCTTTATTAATTCGTATGTCGTGGGGAGGTATTACTTCCAATTATAGACTTACCTACTTAAAAAGCTACAGTCAAAGCTCTTAAAATTAATAAGTTTCTATTATTCAGCATATTTACCACATACCTGTTTGTCAATTCCTTTACAAACATATATTCTCATATAAAAAAAATTCGTTTCAAATAATCCCAAACAAGTTCATAATAAAGAGAATCCTCTTATACACGAAACGGCTGGTTTGTTGAATTAAAGTCGCACTTCATTTAAAGAATTGACTAATGGTTGACGTTTCGGGATCTATCCCGAAACACCTAGGAATGTTGGCTCATAATTTTGAACCCTGGTCAAATTAAAAGAACGGGACTTTAGCTTTCATCCCACTAACAAATATACACTAATGCAATTTATACCTCGAAATGCGTTAATTCCAACGATGTCAAACAAGATATTAACTCTAAGTCTTACACGTCACGAAACAAAAAGAATCCGTACTTTACCTAGGATTCGAACCGGTCTTCTTTGGGCGATATTGAGGAGCGCTTATTTATAAAACCATACGAGACAAATCAAGTTTTCACAAATAGGTGTGCAAAAATTTTCTAAGCTCTTCAGATAAAAAAGGACTTTACCTGAGTGAAAACAATCAGGTACAACAACAAAAAGTCCGAATTGGTTCCAGCACTTAGAAGAGCTTCAGGAAAACACTGATTGAATGGATGGTCAGCTCCTCCTTTTAAAGGAGGTTTTAAAAAGAGTTAAGAAACAAGGAAAGAAATGCAATAGTTAAGGTAAATGAGGTGGGAAAGAGAAATTGAATTCACTTTCGTAACCTTGATGGATCGTAGCTTCAGAAGCGTTCCGATTCAAAACATTTCTCAGAAAAAAGCGAATTTCAACAATTGGGAAAACAATCACAATAGTACATTACCGATAGGAATTGAATAATCAATCAATTTTGGCATTTTAAGACCATAGAGATAGTGAAGCGTCAGATTTGTGTGTATTGTTTTATTTAGCGATGCAATTCATCTATGCTCTTCCTGTGAGTATTAATATAAAAAAAACTGTTATTGAATAGACTAATTTTGCAATTGGATTGTGTGAACGAAATTCAATTCAATTGTTTGTAAGATGTTATTGAAAGTCATTTTGAAATTGAATTGTATGGACAATATAATGGCATGTCGTAAATTTCCCGATTGAAATTAGATTAGCGTGTAAAGTTCAGTACTCGTATAGATTTAAGTTTTTTAAAATATAGTAATCAAAATATTTTACCTTTAAAACAGAGAAAGAATTTACGAATATTTAATAAACTCACGCATTCAAATTCTCTAATAATAATTAAAAATTGAATTCTTAACAGAAATAAAATTTTAAAACAAAGCTGCTACTAATATTTTTAAAATCTAGTTTTTTAATTTTGTTCTTCCACTAGTTTTAATCATATAACATATCTAAATAGCTATAAAAAGATTACCCAATATAAATATTGTGTGCTACCAATAAAAGAATACATGTGAAAAGCTTAAACACGTATTAAAACTTAATCAAAATAAAACTTAATTTATTAATAATATTGAAAACATAGTATATATATTTTTTGCAATTATGACAAAAATAATTAAATTTATTTTATTGTAACGCTACTTTTATTTTTTAAAGCATTTATATTATTGACATGACCATTTTAGACATTATTATGTAAACAAATTTGATGAAATATGCTCCTCTAAAAATGTCAAAATTACTTAATTTATTTTATTATGTCTTTGACAAATTTATGAAACTAAATAATTTGCCTATTTTGACGAATTTCGTTATACATGTTGAAAACAAACCAGAAGCACAAAACTTTAGTCAAATATGAATTATTACTATTTTCTTTAGATTTATTGAAATCTCGATTCCACGATATATCGTCAAAAGGCAAAGATTATCGATATATTAATAGCTTTTCAATGACAAATATTGACCTTACGGCCCTTTCCCTCCAAAGAGATGCTTAAGGAAATACGTGTACGCAAAAACAATGTAAACAATTTAAACCATGTAAACAAGATCACGAAACCCGTGCAGTGGTGCAACTTTTTACTTTGTGTAAGAGACAGGTGCATCCACTACAATTCAGATCTAAACCTTAGATGAAAATCGCTATCAGTGTTGCATATAAAAACACCCACTTTCTAAAGCCTAAATATATAGATGGATATTCCCACACTGGTTATTGCCCGATAAGCTACCAGGAAACCCGCTACATTTAGCGATATGTAATTAATATGCATCAGGGCGATATTAGAATACTAATGCACTATTTCTGCATGCTTTTTATCTTTCGCTATGTATCACTGGAAACCGAAACAGCTTTAATTAAATAAAAAATACTACACTTTAGATTATCACGCCTTAAACGTGCTTTTAAAACATGTCCTCAAAACTTCCCATATGCTTTTAGAATACTTAATTGAAAAGTGGGTATTTTTTTAATAAAAATTGTGATAGTGCAAGTTTTTGAAGCACAAACTGCGAAAACTATGTTTTGTTTTTTAAAGTATAATACCAAAAAGTTCCAAAAATGAAAGAAACTTTTCAAAAATTGGAGTTTTAGATAAATTTTTTTGCTGATTTGTTTGGGTGAGTAACTGAGTTTTTTGGCGCAAGAATCATTACGGACCACGGTGTGCCAAACGCACAATATCTCTTATTTCTTTTCATAAAGCATTCTATTGAATACAGACACCCAAATTTTGAATACTCGATTTTTTTTCAGTTTGTGTAGAATCTTGTCACTATTGGTTCAAATAAAAAATAAAAAAATTTACTTGTAAAACATTTTTCATTTATCCTAATTTTTTTATTATTTATAACCAATAATAAAATAACCATAAATAGGAGCGGAATTCCTTATTCTCGGGTTAAAACAAGTGAATGTGAATAAATTGCCTAAAATATTTTCAATTTCTAGATGAAAAAATTAGTTTTTTTAAAAAATATTTTTACAGGGGTCATTTTGGAAAATTTGTTTTTTCGCCGGTCTGCAGATAAAGATTTTAACCCCTTAAATCTTCCGATTAAAAATTTTATTTTCCAAATTAGAAAGTAATCTCTCAATCGTTACTATTAATAAAAATAAAATACAATATATACGTCTGTCCATGTTATTTTTATAAGTAGAGATCTACTAAGCGTATTTACAGCATGGTTTCTGCTATCGGTGGCTGGATTAACCAGAATCGAATATATTATTTCAGTAGTAAAAATCTCTTTTTGTGTGAGTCACACACAACGGATCTTAACATGCGAGGTGTCAAAAAAAAGGGAATTTCCCGAAGCAGTGAAAAGTCGTACTTTAGCCTCATGAATATTAACGGTGTTTTTTTTTTTAAATGCGTTTAAAAATAGTTTCCAATCATTTTTTAAACGAGCCATTGGTAGTGCTGCCATGTACGAGTAGAACTTTTTTTATATTTTTTGGCTATCGAAAATTCGTTAATATCTTTATGTGGGGTGGGAGAGGGACGGAGTATTGTTCATGCGATAATTATCGGACGGGCATGCTACTTGTTATAATTATCAAACTAATGCAAAAGATTGTTTTGGATTTAAACAATTATTTTTTTAAAGTATATACATAAATAAAATAGTTCCGTTGTTGTAGCTAGGTATAATTTAAATTAAAGTTTACTCTTTCAATTTGTTAAAGAAAACTTGTTCAATTATATTTGAACATTCTTAAAATTAATTTCAATTACACTACAATTTTAATGAGAAATCCGAGCTTGAATTATAGAAGTCAATTATAATCTTGAAAGTAGTTCGATTATATTAAAAAGTTTATTTAAAGTATAGAATACAATCCTGACATGTAAAATAATCTTAAACGCGTATTTTACTGTCCTCAAAAAGTGCAAACAATATTAATATACGAGTAGTCCAGATACAAAAGAAAATATATGCATTAAAAACTTTAGGTAAATCGCAAAAATCTGTCGCAAATCTATTGTTAATACAAGAAAAAATTTTGTAAAAATTAATAAAAATTACAACAATTTTTCACTAAAACGTGTGTGTTCTCAGGTTACTGAATAAGTTATAATTTAAATTTTTCAAATTTTTTTTTTTGCATCTGGATACGTCGCCATTTTGTTTTTGTTCAAAAATTAAAAACCGCTATATCCACATTTCAGCGAACTTTTTTTTCTGCGTTTTTATAAGTAAAAAAGTGTTTTTTTTCATTATTATGTTTTAAAACAGAAGCCAAAGTTCTAAAATACCTATTGATACTAAAATATCCTTTTATAAAATTTTGGATAAACTGCTTTCGCATTTAGACTACTCATATAAAAATTGTTATTTTGTTGTATCAAAACTTTTACGTTAGTGAAATTAGAAATACAATTTTTTTTATCGTCAAATGTATCTACTTGATTTTATTGAAACAGAACATCGCTCAAATAATTTTTTCCCCATTTAATAAACAATGGGGGGGGGGGGACATCGTACGAAAAAATACTTTAAATTGGCTCATCAAGAACAGTCTTGACTATGAGAAATATTTTTGAATGTATTATGACCAAACACTTTTTTTTTCAAAATTTACTCAAAAATGGTTATTTTTTAAAAAGAGTTTTTACTTTTCTCAGTCTTTGTAAAGGAATGATTTCAACTGCTTTATACTAAGCCGCTATGCTTTTACGAGTTTTTTTCAATGTATTAATAAAAATTTGAACAACTCAATTTTAATACCCTTCCAAATGCCATATAGGTTTGAAACTTAGCCTACTAACGTAAACCCGATCATAACACAATATTTAGTGTTATAATGAATAATAGTTACTAAATACTAATTCATAGTTATTTTTTATTTTAGAATACAGAGTCAGATAGCGGAGGTTTCGATCTAACATAAACAGATGCCCTTTAACCTTGCGCCCTTTGAAGATTAATCAAAATCGTCCCGTTTAACGTTAATTTTTATGTTCTAAATCTAATAAATGAAACTGCTTTTGATCCACATACATTCACATCCCATTCTAGAATTCTTTGAACTTATTTGATTGGTTGAATTAATGTCGCATTAGAGCTACGCAATGGGCTATTGGAGACATTTAAAGATCTATCGTACAAGAAAGACCCGGAACACTGCTCGTAATTTTTAACCATTTTCAAATGACTAGGACCAAAACATGCAGGCGTGTGGACGTTTGACCCATGACAGACTTAACAAGCATTAGTTTCCTATATAAATCTGAAGATTTTTGTGGACGACAATTAATTTATAAGTATGTATTACTTATACAATAAATAAACTATCAACATTATTTAAATCCATTCTCATTTCATGGAAACAAGCTTCAGCTAGTTCTTGACTAGCAACCCTCCCACCAGTAATTAAGCTGCCCAACAGTGTTTCACTCAGATGAATAATTTAGACCTGGCCTATTTCACAATTATGATGAAAATATATGGATCCTTCGGCTCGTCACTCTCGTCTAATCTATATCACATATTACATATCACAACAGACGACGAGGAACGATACTGCCAATCCTCTGATCACGAGCTTGCTGCACTCTCAAAGTAGAGATTCGAATCCACAAATCTCCAATTATGATTCTCATAGTTGCCATCGCTGGGTGTATATGAATGAAGAGGAGGAGAAAAAATTGTGGCTGATGGGGCGAATTTAGAAATGGCTTTTGTATTTAAATACGTCTCTAAAAATTCAAATATTTAAAAAAAAAACTTTAAAAATACGTCTTCATTTAATGTACTGGAATGTAAAGCTATTGTTAATTGACTAAAACTAACAAGCATGTTCTTTAAAAATTATATGTATTTGTAAGGTAGCCTTTTTTAATTGTTTTCTCAATCCCGAAAACAGAGCTTCTGATGTACTAAAATAACATGCATTTTGAAAAACTATTGTGATCGTTCAAGATCCTCAATAAATCCACTTCAAAGCAACATTCAACGCTCAGTTAGTTTGGAAAAGTATCTTTATATTATATTACCATGCGAATTGTAGGTTTTACGTAAATTATAGATACTGCGGACTGGAAGATACCTGGTTGGATAAGTATGCATCAAATCCAAATCAACTGGTTTCTTATTCCGTTCACGTACAAAACCAATCATTCGCGTTCAGTGCCAGGCCAAGTCGATGTTCGCATAACGTTACCTAATAAACCACAAGTCACGTGCAGTCGTCAAGATGTTGAATCATGGCCTGTATTCTACACCTGACAGGACGCAAGAAACGGTTTGGGGCAATGTCGAACTATTCTATAGCAAACTTGAAAAATGTACTTGCTATTTCAAAATTTAAAATAGTATCAAAAGTATGGTTTAAGACATACGTTAAGCAATAATTATAATTCCTACGGATTTGCTTTTTAATTGTATAATTATATGTTGAATAGCAAATTATATATTAATTAAACGTTAAGTTTTGGCCATGAAATGCATTTGGTTTAGAAATATTAATATACGATTTAATTATCCTATTTTACATACATTTAAATCAAAAACTTAAAAATATTTAAGAAGTTACTTATTTATTACAAATTTTATTAATCTTAAATATTTCGACATATATCGTTGTTAAATTAAAATTACCCCAATTGTATTTCATAATAATTTTTTTAACCAACAGATTATCTCAACGGTCAAAATCAAAAATAGAAAAAATTATTCTTTAAGTTTATGAAATGAAACAATTACTGTTTTTTTTTTTTTTTTTTTTTTAAATTAAGTAAAAATGTACTTTTATTCCTAAGACTAATTACAATTTCCGTAGAAAATGAACATCACATAGTAAAAATTTAATAGTATTGAATCGTAAAGTATTAGATATATAGTGTAAATTAATCGTAGTAAAGTATAAAATTGCTTTTTAAATAATGAAATTTAATACAGATATAAACTAAAACTGATGTGGATTTCAAATAAGGTGACTCATTGTTTAACAGTACTTACCTTTGTTTACCGATATAAGTACAATCTTATGTTTCTTACTGTTAATTTTTCTACAAAATTCATACTTGCTGTGTAAAAAATGATAAAATTTCCAAAATCCGATTATGCTTAATGGATTCAATTGGTAAGCAAAAAGAATTTATATTGACTTGCAAAGTTCATTAAGGCTTTCTGCAAAAACTACAATCCCGTTGGTTTTAAGTAACTCAATATTTCATACAAATCAATACAAGGATAAATATCAACCAATCATTTATTACAAATGACTAAATTATGCGTTATTTTAAAATGAAAATAAGCAAATAAATACTATTGAAATAATGAAAATTCAAAATTACTTACCTTTCCCAGAGAAATGTTTAAATTCTTGTAAAGGCGATCACCAAAGCTCTCTCAAATTTCCGATGAACTTTTTAAAGTCAAATATCACTTACCAGGTGTATTATACAAATGCAAGGAAAATGTCCAAAACACAATAGAAGAAACTCCGTGGAACATAAACGACTTCTCTCACTTCTCTAGAAAAGTTTATCTTACCCGAAATGTGAAGTTATTCCAATATTATTATCCATTCGCATATTTATGCACACTTCCTTGAGCATAATTCACCACAACAAATCATATTTCACAATCCAAATCGAGCACACACAATTTTCCAGTTTGAAACCAGCACCAGTTCGCGCACTTTGAGACACAAGACAAATCTAGCGCCTTTACGTTTCGGCCGCACACCTCAAAGGTTCACAATACACTAACGAGTAACCTGACAGTTCCTCACACTGGCGAATCGGAGCACGCTTCCGCTATGACGTAGCGCCGGCTCGCTACGTCACAGGACTCGTCCCTTACGATTTGTAAAGGGAAAAGAAAGTAAAGAATAGTGTCCGGCCGGGGTTTCGGGATTAGAATATTCTGTTTTGTTTTGCGAGAGACGGTTTTGTTTTGGTTTGGTTTTTTGCCGCTTGCTCTATTTTATTTTGATTTGACGCGCGGTACCTGGTTTATGAAGATCAGGTTTTCACGGGATTTTTTTTTTGGTTTGTCGTTGCGAATGGTTTGGCGCCATGTGGTGGTTGAATAACTAAAAAAATGCTGCTCAACACTTTATGCATTTAATAATGTGAAAAGGAAGTCAAAATAAAGCATTTGTGTTGTTTCTGAAGATTTAACTTTTTTTAAATGCAATCTCATACTATTTCATTGAATTAGTTACGAAATTGTAATGTAAAAGCATAATATAGACGCAGTATCTGTCTTGATATTATTTGAAACATATATTGTACTAAATGTATTATTACATTCATTGATATTAAATACAAATCTCTTGGTAATGAAGGTTTGTTTATAATTTATATAAAGACAGTCAATGGTACATACTGCTTGTACAGAATCCACAAACGAACTAGAAAAGTAATGTAACATTGTCTTTGTACTGGCAAAAAATCTCAAAGTAATGTCCTTAGCAAAATTTCTAATTTACAATAACTGCTTGAATAAATATAATTTTCAATTTAGCATTGTGCTTAAAATTTTCCAATAAAGAAATCAATCCATTTAAAACATTATTGTTAACTAATTCCTTTAGAATAATTTAATTAATAATAATTTTATTACATTTTTCATGAAGCAATTTTTAAAATATAGAAACGTTATTTTAACAGTAATAGCCTTGGTTTTGTGTTAATTATGTTTCATGCAAAAAAAATATTTATTTTAAATGCAATGTAGGATAACGTGCGAGTAACATTCCTAAAATTGTCTCTAACAGTTATCGTCACTGTCTCAAAGTAAAAATATCACGACCAGAAACACTGTCAATTGCCCTTTTATTTCATCAAAGAATAACTATCTAAACTAAAAAATATAAAAGCAAAAGTAAATTCATTTTAAGTCATTATCAAAAATATTTCAAAGAAATATATACCAAAACTAACGATAATTATATTTAAAAATAAGTGTTCGAAATATCTTACATTGAATTTATCTCATTTGGATAAATAGAAAGCTTTTCTTTTCAGAGAAGGGATTCAATGATTCAAGCAAAAAAAACAGAGAACCAACTATAAAAAAATTCTCAAGTACAATGAAACATAATAAAATCTTTTATGAACAAACTTTGTCCGCACATATTTTTATAATATACCATAATTAAAACCGACATAATTTATAGCTTTTCTAGTGTAGCTTATATGAGTAATACTGAAAAATAATATTTTCATAGTTATAAAACGTAGGTTATACTTGCAAGTAGTTGTCTGTGTAATTTTGTGCAGTGATGAAAAAATCCGTATTTGCATTTACAAAATGGTAACATTCAAGTACAAACTTGCGTCATTAAAGTAATCAGTTATGAAGAAAAGATACTTGAACTCGATTGCATAACACGTTGTATTTTAACGTGTTGTTTGGATTTGTAACGTGCGAGAAAGATAAGCATTCGAATTAATAAAGACATTGGATAAATATGGAACGCGTTTAAAATGTCTTGCAACTTGAATGGTTGATTCGAAAACCAAACAAAAATATTTACTTATAAGACGTTAATAATCCGTCTCTATTCCGTTGTTTACATGTGTAGAGATAATATCCGTAAATTTCGACGCTAAGACACACTCTAAGTGCATCTTATAGAGACGCAACAATTAATCAAATTAAAGTAATTATTTTTAAATTTTGAGAGAGAGACTAACTATATATATTATTTAAAACTTACAAGTCATATAATTAGTACCTTTAGAGTAATTTAATTAGTACAAGAAGGGGCTATATATATATATATATATATATATATATATATAGTAACATCAACCATTAAACAAACACACAGAATAAATCATACATATTCCTGCGAAGCGCTTATAGCTGCATTAACACAAGGAACTGCATTATTTATTTAAATGAATAAGAGTGAAAAGTTCATCCAGCCGGGAGTCGAACCCGGGACCCCTTGTTTAACGCCCAAGTGCTCTACCACTGAGTTATCTGGACGACACCAACTTTCAGATACTTTTCACTCAGAACACAGATCGGAAGAGTAGACACATACAGACACACTACATAACAAGAACAATGTATGATTTATTCTGTGTGTTTGTTTCATGGTTGATGTTACTAAATATATTCACGGTTCCTTGTGTTAATGCAGCTGTAAGCGCTTCACATGAGTTCTTGTTATGTAGTGTGTCTGTATGCGTCTACTCTTCCGATCTGTGTTCTGAGTGAAAAGTTTCTGAAGGTTGGTGTCGTCCGGATAGCTCAGTGGTAGAGCACTTGTGCGCTAAACAAGGGGTCCTGGGTTTGACTCCCGGCTGCATGAGTTTGGGAAATAGCTAATCGCGGGAATTTATTTGGACTGTTTAGAAGAAAACAAATTTTATGTTTGTGGGACGTTTTTTTAAAAAGTAGTCTTTTTGATTTTATTGAGGCTTTTCTAAGGACAAATTGCAATAATACGGAAATATATAACTTAATTTCGTTTATTTCAAAATTCAAAATTAAAAAAATATTAAAAAATTACTATTAAATTATTATTAACATTTAAAAATTATGTTTCAAAGAATTATTAAAGGAGAACTCTATATATTTATGTATGACAAACTGACGAAAATGAGCTGCAATATAATATTAATATTCTACTATATAATAATAGTATGATAGAATATAACATTCCGTTTCTTAATAATATTTCGATACTAAATAATAATGCTAAATAACAAATAGTCACAACAATTCTATGGAAATATAACGCTGGGCTTGAATAATATTATTATTGGTTAATAAAAATGATTAAACTCTTGGTCAATGAAATTGTGAAGATTTCTTATTTCTAAAACTTAAAAATTGAGAGATTTATTCTTTAAATAAAAACAAATATTAAAAAATTATATTATGATAAAAATGCGAAATAGAAAACAATCACCCAATATAAATTCCTCAACTTGTGCTTGTCATAATCGATAATATTTTTAAATTATGACAACCTTATGTATACATAATTACTGAAGTTTAAAGAACGTTAGAATATTTTATTTCACTCATGTGTTTCAAAGAAACGATGAAGATCTGATTACCGAATGGGCCCGTGAAACCCAAGCAGCTTACACTTTACATTTTTTAGGGGTCATTTTTTATATAAATATTTAATACCCTTAACGTAGTTTGCTACTAAATTTACCTTAAAAATTGTAATTACAAACTTTAATTAAAAAAAACTTAAAACTTGTGTTAAATGTGTTCGAGTATTGGAAAAAATTGAAACATACAAATAGAAAAACTCATTACTTATTAATATATTTTATAATATTATTTATAATGAGTTTCTTTTTAATACCATTTAGCGGAAAGGAATTTAGTGCATGTAAAAGCTTGATTTGATGTTATCCATGGTTCATTTGAGTGTCATGGGGCCCCCATCTGAAAGCGGGCTTCCCTTGATTCAATGTCTTAATCGGGCCCTGGAGACGATTGACGAAATAAAACGACACGTTATATTTTACAACTGAGGTCAAAGAGAAAATAATCAACATTATAAATGATATGAACATTTAAATAAATGGATAATATATTAAGAAAAGACTGATTATCAAAGTTATTAATATGTCTGAGACTTGAAGACTCGTTTGGTTATAACGTAATAGTCTAAAGCGACAATCGCGAAAACCTGTCCTTGACCGAGTTTCTTATCTTTATGTTCTAACGTTTAGTCTTCTGTTTGGCAGGAAAAACAACCAGACATCCTCAATTTTTCACGATAGGTATACAACCACATGTTTCAATCAAAAATAGGCATACGCAATGTCAATTATGAGTATGCAAATAAGGAGTAAAGAGTATTTGGATATGCATACTTAAATGATTCGGGTTGTTTGGTGGCATCAAGGTGAGTGTGTTAATTGTATTAATTACACGGTTCTTGGCATTAAAAGGCATCTTTAATGTTTTTTATATTAAAATATTTATTGGAATTTATAATGTAGCAATCTTTTTGATTTTAATCATTGAAAGTGTGGTTATTATTGAGCAAATTATAAAGCTTATTTTCTTTGAATATCAATTTCTCTTGAACACAAAAACAGGTTGTGGTTAATCCTTTAAAGTTTATGGTAAAATACCTGCTACCATGAAATAACTATTATTACAAACTACTATAAATTTGTCGACTGCCAAATTCGTTGATTAACTACTAATTCTTTTTTGTGTTTTTAGATTATTAAATGCATCTATAAATACTATTAATAACATAATTGATGAAAGATAATAGTAGAATTATAAGAAAAGTGACTTTGAAGCGACATAACTGAAGCAAGTATTACAGGTTAGTTTTCAGATTTAAATACTGCATTTACTTAATTTTTTTCTATAAATACACAAATTTAATATATGAGTAGATGAAGAGTTGCTTATACTTCGAGCACAATATATATATATTGTTATATGATTATATGATATATGATACTTAAATGAGTAATGAAAATCTAAACAGAAAAAAAAAATTAATTAGCAAGTAATGTGTTTAAATAGAATATTTGCTATTTCTCAGACTACTATAAATAAATGTTTTTAAACTTTTATTTGATGTAAAGCAAATTTATTTATTTATTTTTAAAAAATCCTTTCTCGAAATTTTCTTTAAGTTATAAGAAACAAATTATGAGAGAGCAATTTTTAGATAATTTGTTTTTTTTAAACGTTTTAATTTTACATGTTTTAAAAATCAGTTACTGTTTTTTACTTCAATCTATCCTCATAAATATTTTTACACTATGTGTTAAGAAACAAATTATGAGAGAGCAATTTTTAAACAATTTGTTTAAAAAAAACGTTTAAACGTTACATGATTTAAAAATAAGTGACTGTTTTTACTTCAATGTAACTATTATAATGTGGTAGATATTAACCGTGGTAATTTATAATTGAATATCAAATCAAAATTATTTCTCAAAATTCTGTCGCAATGGCACTATTTTCTTCTACAATATTCATCCTCTGTAGAAGTATAAATCATATAACAAAGTGCCGTAAAATAGCGTTGCCTTTAGAACATCGTTTGATAATTCTAGAACTTCATGATATGGTAGAAGTAAAATCGTTGTTTAGAAACAAAGGGGGCTCTGAGTTTTGCAAAGAAGAATAACGCTTCGCACAAAGCAGAATGTTCTGCAATAGGAAGATACTACACGATTTTCGAATCACAATAAAGTTCTTAACCTTTTATAGCACGGACTTCACATTCAGCCATTTAAAGGTTTTTTTATTAATATGTAAAGGCTTAATGCCTTTTTATTTCTTTATGAGTTTTCTGAAAACTGATTTAATCTTGTCTGGTACCTCCAAGGTTGATACGAGTGCAAAACTAAATTGATTTAACTTTTTAAAGAACCTTTATCATATAAAATCTCAATAAAACAATACGGATATCGATAAAAAATGTCAGTATTATATCATTCAAAGAGCAAAACAAAAAATATATATTTTGTGAAGGTTTTAAGGGATCGTTCATATTTCTTGATCAGTTCTTATGACACTGAAAACATAAAAATGTCAGATAGAAAAAATTTCAGTTTTTTTTTTCTTTCTTGCTTCAAAGTAGAATCAATCATTTTAAACTCGATAGATTTAAAGTTTTACAAAACAGACATGAAACATCAATTAAATAGTTTTCTATAAATTTATCTTTAAAATTTTTTTAACAAACAAATAAGGAAAAACAGTACCATTAAAGTATAAATTTTATTGAAGAGAAAGATTATTTTTTTATTAGAATGAACTAATTGATTATTACACAAGAGTGACACAACTTTTCTTTGAACTATAACATCTGAACAACAACGTACATTTATGCTCAAACTAATTAGAAAAAAAAAGCCAACTATAGTTCCAATAAGTTAATATCCATTTTTAACAGGGTTATCGGTGGAATGAAAAGTAAGAGTTACATAAAATTTATTTTCTCAAAAAATGAATATTGTAAAATAAAAACAATTTAAATCACCACAAATGTTATTTACAAAGTTATGGGTTTATTTCTGGATTACATTTGCGGCTGCCCGACGCAAAGTGTCATTTGAGGTCAACAGGGATATTCTCCATTTCCTAAATAATTTTTTTTAAAGTGAGCCAACTTCTTGAAAAAGGCAAGTTTTCTAAACAGACGCTGATAAATTCCGCACTATTACTCTTATAAAAACATGGCAAAAAATATAATGGTTTCTATGTATTAAAGGTAATAATACGTCTAAGCTGGCAAAACGTAAAAGTACCCCATTTCGCTTTTTTTTATTTGGACAGATTGCATACCGCTTTTTAAAATAATCCTCTATTTATTTCCTGTACGATTTGCAATTTTCGCACGTGGATATATGATATTAAAGAAATTTTTCCTTACATCAGTGTTCATATTCAAAGTTACTCCTTTTAAAATATTTAGATATGGAAATTTCATCAAAATAAGAAAATATTACCCTTTTCATGTCGATAATATTTTTCCTTAAAATAATTTCAGTTTTCAATCATCGGACACTATTGTTTTAAAATAAATAAAATAGATTTAGTTAAAGAAAGAGTTCATATTCAAAGTTACTCCTTTTAAAATATTTAGATATGGAAATTTCATCAAAATAAGAAAATATTACCCTTTTCATGTCGATAATATTTTTCCTTAAAATAATTTCAGTTTTCAATCATCGGACACTATTGTTTTAAAATAAATAAAATAGATTTAGTTAAAGAAAGAGTTCATATTCAAAGTTACTCCTTTTAAAATATTTAGATATGGAAATTTCATCAAAATAAGAAAATATTACCCTTTTCATGTCGATAATATTTTTCCTTAAAATAATTTCAGTTTTCAATCATCGGACACTATTGTTTTAAAATAAATAAAATAGATTTAGTCAAAGAAAGAGTTCATATTCAAAGTTACTCCTTTTAAAATATTTAGATATGGAAATTTCATCAAAATAAGAAAATATTACCCTTTTCATGTCGATAATATTTTTCCTTAAAATAATTTCAGTTTTCAATCATCGGACACTATTGTTTTAAAATAAATAAAGTAGATTTAGTTAAAGAAAGAGTTCATATTCAAAGTTACTCCTTTTAAAATATTTAGATATGGAAATTTCATCAAAATAAGAAAATATTACCCTTTTCATGTCGATAATATTTTTCCTTAAAATAATTTCAGTTTTCAATCATCGGAGACTATTGTTTTAAAATAAATAAAGTAGATTTAGTTAAAGAAAGAGTTCATATTCAAAGTTACTCCTTTTAAAATATTTAGATATGGAAATTTCATCAAAATAAGAAAATATTACCCTTTTCATGTCGATAATATTTTTCCTTAAAATAATTTCAGTTTTCAATCATCGGACACTATTGTTTTAAAATAAATAAAGTAGATTTAGTTAAAGAAAGAGTTTTAGAAAAAAAGAGTATAATCAGGAAATTATCTAAGCTACTTGTTTGATTAAAAAAAATTGATTATTTTTTTCGCGCAACATTTTGTTTAAGGCAAAGGGGGAAGATTTTTTTTTGTTACAAATCTGAACAAAAGTCTTATTCTACTGAACAAATTTCGTTTTTTCTTTGTTGGTGTAGGGTCCAAACTTAGGTGAAATGAAATGAGTCTAATTATTATTTATTTAATTATGCAGATTGAAAATCGTAATTTACCAGTCCTTATTTTTATATCCTGTTGTCCTTATTTTTATATCCTGTTTGATTTTCTTTTCTTTTATATGAAGTATTTCAATTAAAAATATATGGAGATGAAATTCCATAATTAGGCATTCGATTTTTCAGACTGCGGAAAAATAATAACAGAATCAATGAACTTATTTGATCTTTTTTTACAATTTAGGCAAAACTTGTTATTGAATACAGAATTTTCCTAATTTGAATAAAATGCTTTAAAATCTAATTATCATTTAAAAGCAAGCATGAACAGCAGTTTCAGATCTATTTCCCCTTTATGTTGTTGGTGCTAATTTACATCAACATTTTAGTGTCAATTGCAAAGAATTGTAATAGTCATAAATATTGTATTGGAAATTACTTTGTAACTCTTGCTCAAAAATATATATGTAAAAATATATGTTTATTTATTGCAAAGTATATTTTTATTAATAATTTCAATTTAATTATTTCAAAATATGATGCAGTACTATTTGCATTTTACTAGAATAACCCTTTAATATTTTTCTAAAAATTATTTTAAATTTTACAAAATTTTATTTTTAGAGTTGAATTAATTTTAATTAGAATTATATTTTTCATATTTAGTATTGATTGTTTATTAAAATAGTGTTCACTGAAAAGACATTGACACAAACAAGTTCATAAAAAATAAATATTAAAATGTGTTAAGCGTTGAATTCTAGAAAGGAGAATAACAGCATATTTGTATAAAATATAAGTATTGAGTAACACAAATATCTCTCAAAAACAACATTCTTTTCAATCTTTTTCAGTTACTTCGAGTTGTTTTCTTAAGTCAAAATAAATTAGATATTAAAATAAATAATGTAAGATAGAGTTTCGAGAATATTTTACAGCTTGTGTTTATCCGTGCATTACAGCACACATTAAAAACATTCGCACATAAATACAACTTGCTGTTTTTTCTGAAATGTTATCTGGCAGAAATGAGATGTGCTATAACTCATAACAAAAAAAAATTATACAAATTCTGATAGTTAAGTTTTTTTTTTTTTAAGTTCACGAGAAACTATTTATTTTTGTACAACATTATTAAAATAATAAAAATAATATTTAAATAAGATCTAATAATATAAAATAGTCTTAGGTCCCTATGTACTCGTGAATTATGAAATTAATTATTTGCATCTCAGAAACGAGCACGGGATACCCGCTATCATCACTTCTGAAACACGGAAATAATCTACTAAATGAATTCAAGAATAAATATCGCAAAAACAACATATTTCACCATTCTTGTTTACTAGATGAGATGAGCTGAAAACTTCTTCAAATGTAATTACCTTCTAGTATTTAAATTGAAATATTCCCCAATTCTGGTAATGCTTTTAAATCAAAAATTCCTGCGTTTTAATGAACTACTAAATGTGTCTCATTGCTTTCTCCAATAAGAAAGTGAGCAGCTTTGCATCCGGGGCCGTAGTGGGTCACTCATTTACGCATTGTTGAGAAATCCCAAACTGCGAATTTACTCAGACGCGGAAATTGATTAAATTATAACGATTCCCTTTTTTGAAAAGAACAGAACAATTTAAGAAAATTTGAAGTCAGCAAGAGTTCAAGCTTTGAAATCGTAATGAAAAGGGGAAATCGGTGGGAAAATCTTGGGAAACTATTACCAGATCCTTTTTTATGAAACTTGCATAAATTGTTGGCTGTGGAATTATTCATTGCAGTATTTTTTCTATGGATCTATATATACCATTTCTTATCATAAAAATTGTGTTTTTGAAGTTTTTGTTCTTGTTGCCTTCAATTCTCTGTTTATCACACTTAAGTAAAACACTTAAAGAATTTTATTTTGAAAAATCAAAACGTAACACTGAGGTTAGTTTTTTATAGATAACTAAAAACGCGCTTTTGTTAAATACACTCAAAGGTAAAAAAAAAAGTGTTGGTTGTGTTGCCCTTAATTTTAAATGAATTTTATTTTCAACTGAGAGTTATAAAAATCCTTATAATATTAGCAGGCTTACGGAGATATGTGTGGGGGGAGGGGAGGGAGTATTAAATTCGATTTTTACATTCAAAGTCCACTTTCTCTGCGGAAAAAAATTGTAAAATTACAACTGGTAAAAAATTTCACTTTTTTTATTGAAAACACAATCCTTTATTTGTATTTAATTTAGAGGTATATAAATATTTTTAATAATTATTTTTTCTTCGATTCTTTTTCGTTTCAGAGGTGGGGAAAATGGATAATTAATTTTTCGATTAAGAATTTTTTGTGAAAAGTCATTATTAAAACACATTTTAATCAAATTAGTAACTTAAATATAATAAAATAAATAACAACCACCAACTCTTAAAAACTCAGCATATTTAAGCCTCATTTCCCATTTCCCCCTACTTATCCTTATTATTTTTATTACTGACATTATTTTTAGTAAACAATATAAGTACTAAAAGCTGCCGTTCTCTTAATACTTAAATTGAAATGTAAAGCAAATCTGTTACTTTGGTGAGAAGTAACACAAAATTATGCTAAACTATTTGCTTAAAACAAAGCTGTTCATTGCATACCTTTTTAGAGTATATATTTGGAATAATTCTCCTGATGGAGAGGAAATGAAACTTGTGACTATGTTAACTAAATCATGGGATACTTAAGTATGCCAAGTTTAAAGTTTATATGATATTTGGAAACAAGATCTAATTGAGTTGCAAGATTTGACAGTACAACGACAACAGACAGAGTGTGTAAAAGAACAGTTAGTAATAAAAATATAAATTAAAATTTTTTACTGGTAACTCACACCAAGTACTATTTTTTTATTTATGAATAATTTTATGTTGACATTTATATTAGTAATTTTTTTTTATTTGAAAAATATTACAAAATACACATTTTATACTAATTTTTTTCGCGAACATTGCAATCCACATAAAAATATATTTTAAAACTATATTTAAGTTAAAAAAGAGGTGTATGCAATTTTATAACCAAACTCACACAATTTTGGTACTTAATGCAGATGGCCTTCTGGGAGTTATATAGAAATCCTTTATTTCAATTAGAAATTACGTAAATTTAAATAAGGTTATTACGCATGCATGTTTTCTAATTACTTAAACTAGTGGCCTTGTAATTATTTGCAAATTATATTTTAGCTTTTATTAAACTTTTTAAAAAATATAATACGAATTTTCCTATTCAAATAGCTACCATTTTTTCAACGAATCTCAGCAACACGGCGACGCACAGACAGTAAGAAATAAAAATATTATTTGATTTTTTTAATAATTTATTTTTTATATTAAGTAAAGTTCACACCCATTCTATAATTTACAACATTTGGAATATAAAAAAATGGGAATTTGTTCATCCAGAATGATTATTATTTTTGTTCGAATCAAACAAAGATGGTAGTTTTAAATCTCTTCGCCAGTCAAAAGACAATACCATGAAATAACAAAACTAATACTCAAGTATAATATTCATATGATCCTGGGAAAAGAAAAGCTACTTACAGACAAGACGCGAACAAAGAAATGATTCAAAATAACTATATTAGATACATGTCAGCCATTGTTTGATTCTAAGTAAAAAGGAAAAATGTGGATATAATTCCTCTAAGCATCAGATAATGGAAACAAAATAAAAGAAAAAGGATTTGTATTCAAAAAAAAGAATGATTTGAATATGTTATAACACAATATATTGTTAATAGCGTTCAATTGTGTGAAATTGCTCACTTTGTAATAATTTTAATAGTTATCTCACGTTTATAAAGTGAGTGCGAAAATATCAAGTCAAATTAAAAACTTAGTTTAGAGGTAGGAATAAGTTTTTTTTTGTAATAACCCATTTTTTAATATAAACAATTATTAGATTCAAATATTTAAAATGATTTATATTTTGATATTGAAGTGAACTTAAATGTTTATTTCCTCCAGTTGACTTTAGTTAATGTTTCACATCGCTTGTTTGGGACGTTTAAAAAAAGGAGTTTTAATATCATATAAATAATTCGTTTAACTTTAATATCACACAAGCACATCCTGAAGTTTCTAAACTTTAATATAAGTTTTTCATTGGCAATGATATACATTGATTATATAAAATAGAATTTTTTTTATGACTTTGATTATGTCAAATAACTTATGAAATATGTGTTGCACTTTTTTGAAAATGCCAATGTTACAATTTCATATTTGTTAAGCCTATATACAAACTTGATGTAATGCTAATTTTAAGGCTGATGTTTTTGTTTGTTGTTTAAAATATTATTGGTTAAATTTTTCAAAAGTATTTTTTAATATACACTGAAGCATAACCATATTTTGATTACAATAAAATATTAAAAAATAGTAAATTCTGTAAAAAAATAATAAACCCAAAACAGAAATGGAAAAAAATGCAACCAAAATTTTTTTGTAAATTATACTTGTATATCTTAATCGTCAAATATATAGCGTATACTTTAAAAATATGCCCACTCATTTAAATTGAAGTAATGGAAATAAAAATATTGTGTTACCGCATCTTTATTGGTTTATAATTCTTTCCGAAGTTTTATTTCTTCAACGAAAATGAATCTTGTTAATAAAATTAAGAGAATTTAAATGAAGGGTGCTACCTATCATATGATATCCAGATTCAAAGATTTCAATATTTTTATGAATAAATATTTACACATTATAAACGCGAACTCATTGTGCCCATTTGCTATATATTCTATAAGACAGATATTTTCCAAAGTAAAATATAAAACAATTTTAGATTATTATCCTATTGTATATTTCTTATTTCTGAAGGAATTAATGGTTCACATAAAAAGCATTGGATCTTTTGAAATAAAATAAATTTAATAAACAAAATCATTAACCTAATATACATAACAATGAATGCAAAATATACAAAATTATTTATGCATCACGCTACATTTTTTACATTCAATTATATCCTCATATTTACCAACCCGGATCTGTGCGCTTAGGATAAATACTCTAAAAAAACAATACTTCGAATAAATAGTCTAGATTGTGTTCCCTAAAAAAAGTTTTTAAATGTTTCTAAATTCGTGCAGCATAAAAATGGCATCTCGCCCAACTTAATCTTCAAACAATAAATGCAGAGTCATCCCTAGAGTTAATTATTATCTCGTTTAGGAACATAACTCGAGGCCATACAACTTTTTTTTTTCAATTGTCAGTGCAGAGACGATGTGCGGATCTTTTTTTCGTCTCACATACGTCGGTACAGCATTTATGATGACGGTGACGTCGCCTTACCGTATAAACAGCCGGCAGGTCAAATTCTGGCAGGTCATTATCCTGGGTCAGGTCAGAAAGGGAAAACAAACTGGTTCCCCTAGGAGCAATACTCGGGATCCAAGAGTTGAGTATTATGAGATATCTTAAAGGAAAAACACTTATCAAATAATAAGAAAAGAGTAAGACAAAACAGCCAAGGGCTTGAAGAAGCACGTAAAGAAAAAACGCAACAAAGAAAAGTATTATGTTGGGGTTTATTTGATTCCTAGAATTTTGCATGTCTTAAAACATAGCAACACAATGAATTTCAAAAAATGTATTGTTGTCTTAGAGAAGAAATGACGAAAGAATTTTTTTAACATGAAAGGGTTGTAATTGTAATTTAAAGGTCTCATGTGTGTTATAACTCTGGTTAGTTCAAAATTGTGTTTGTTTACTTTGATTTTTTTTATTCGATTTAAATAAAATTTGCACAACAGCTATAACTGTACACCTTAAGGTTACGTGTGTATTTTGTGAATGTTCGTATCCCTCTAAGCCGTGAGGAAAATATCAAATTGTTAAGTTATTTTCCCTACAACATCGTTTATTTTATATTTCTAATAAACATATTTTTTACTAAAAATATATTTTTTTAAAGTTAAAGCTTTTATAAATACTCCAATGTTTTGCATTGAAAAAATATGTCAATATAGTGTATTTTTATGAATTTAAAATTAATGTGCATTGTTGGAAAAACTATGTCTTAGACGGTTAATTAAAAAAACAAAGCAATGTATATATATGTTGACAATAAAATGAAAATGACTGTTTCAATAATAGTTATCTTGAAACTCATAAACAAAAAAGTAAATAAATACAACAATTTCAATTGCAACTTATTATTTGATTAAAGGATCTTCTTGAAATAGATCAATCATTTTCAAAAAGGTGAAATTGTAATGGAAAATGAATTGCGAGCAAAACCTTTCAATTAAAACTTATTGTGTGTGCTGATAATCTTTTTTTAATAGATCAATCACTTTTGACGTATTCAAAATTATGTTGTATAATAAAATGAGCGGCAACACTTTCAATTATAGCTTCTTGGGAACCGCTGCGGTGTATGTTTTGTGTAATTTGCGGTGAGTTAATGGTATGCCTGTTGTTTGTTTATGTTGTGTGTTTGTTTGTAGGTATGCTTGCTCATTGTTTGTACGTTATCAATTATGTGTATGTGTCCTTAGTGAGTGCATGTTTCTTGTGCGTGCGTATAACATGCATGTCTGTGTTGTGTGTACGTATTTTGTATGTACGTGTGTTGCGCACAAAGCATGTACGTTGAACACAGAGTCGTTAGGGATGTGCGACGGGTGACACCGCACAGGGCCCCGCACTTTAAAAAAAAACTCGCAACTAGCAAAAAAAATTACAAATTTAAATATTATGGAAAGAAATGAATTCCTATTTTTAAAATTGTTATTGTATTATTTTTTATTTTATTTTATTCATATATGAAATATATTTTCAAGAAAACTGGGAATCCATGGACAACTTAAGTCGTTGAGCTTCGACAGAGGGTCAAAAATACATCTATTGTTAGTTATTTTTGGTAAAATATACCTATACTTTTTCCCAGCAATTTATAGATTTTTCCAATTTTGTTGCTGTATATATTAACTATCTGATAACTTTTATTCAAATAACCTCAGGTTTAAGTTATAAAGATATAATACGAAGAACATAAAAAGACTACTATAAGTGGTTAAAATTTAATTGATTTATAAAATATACCTACATTTATAATAGGTACCACAAATATGATATTTTTATAAAATCATTTTGCGTATGAAATTTATAACGCAACTTGATTAAAATTAATTTCAGGTAGTAGTGTAATTTTAATATGAACATTAAAATGAACTGTATTTATGGCAGTTAATATTCTTATAATGATATTAAAGGTGAAACCGATAAAATCTTTAACAAACCCAAAGACACATATTACGTTTATTAAAAATTAAAAAATTAATTATATGTATTACAAAGCATTGTTAATAAAATATTTCTAATTATTTTATTTCAAAAAAATTGTTGTTTATAATAACTATATTATTGTCCCATTTGGGAGCGTTCATTTATTACGTTACGTAGCGCTATATTTCATTCTTTTATATACCCCCTCTCCCATGGGACGTCACGATAAATTCTTGCAGTTAAAACACAGTCATTAAAACTTTTATCAAACATCCCATTAGAAAGATAGTGATTTCTATGAAAGTTACTTGTATCAAAGTTTGCGACGCAGCATTTTTTTTACAAAGTTTTGCAACATCTGGTAATCTCAGACCCCCCCCCCCCCCCCTCCTACATGGAACGCCACAGTTACACATCATAGTGACATAATAGTACTACGTCCTCCCCCCCCAAGGGTGCGAGACGTAAAGCACTGCCCTTTAGGCGTTATATTAAAAATATTAATTAAAAGTAATAAATAATACACCGAAAATGTTCATAATTTCAAAATGCACATAAAAAAAACTAAACATTTAAGTATCTTAGCAACTGGTTGCAACGTATTAGGCTTTAGATATTCCTCAACGGAAGTTTCCTGCTCGTCACTTAATCTCGAACTTCATCTCCAGTCACTTTTGCTTTCAAAACCAAACTGGCACAATCAAGAAGTCATCCCAAAAGAAATTGCGAACAATTTATTCCTATCCAACGGCGACCGAAACCAGTCTCCCAATGGGTAGAAGACAGACCAGAACAGGTTGCAAGGCAGTGTTGATGGCAGAAGGGCGCTTCGTGAGACAAGTGAAACCGGCGCTGGTAGCCGCTTCCCACTGCGACAACAATGGCACCCCTGCGGCACATCTGCTGAGAAAGTTAATTACAGATGGGAGAGGCACTCAGGAGAAGCAATTAGTTATCAGATTATGCTGAAGAGCAATCATTTGGCTATTTACATTTCCTTCCTGCCGATAAGCCCTTTGCGACGGATAGAACGGAAATAGTTGCTAAATAATGATGCAACTGTGTTTCCAGTTCATTGCACAGAGTCAAGTTTCTTTGTCACGAGATGAGCACCTTTTTGGTGGAAAAGCTTATTTTGAGATTCAAAATGTTCCCATTGATGGAGTGGAATAACTGGGATGTAGTACGTGAAAAGGGGCATAAACAATATTTTTTTTCGAGACTAATGTTATGTTATTCTCAAAATTAATTGTTTAGTTACTCAATCTTCTTAATTACGATTTATTAAATAATATACTTTTATTGAATAACTTAAATTAATTTTATCAATTAATTTATATTAAACTTTCTATTAATTAGTTAAATGTAATATTTTTGCAGAATATTAAAATGGCTTAAGTCATTAATGGAAGTAAATGGAAGTTATATAGAAGTCTACTTAACAGTGAAATTAAATTTCACGATATTATATTTCCATCCCATTAATGACAGTGAAAGTAGACTGGCAAGGCAATTACATTTGAGAGTCTTTTTTTACATAAAGGGAGTCATTCAATATAGCATACAGTATGGGATACATTCATATAATAAGATTTTTCGAAATCTTCATTTTCTGAAAAAATAATTTTATTGGTAAAGCTCTCAAAGTTTGAGGGAAGAGTCATTTCCTGAAATTTAGGAGATGTTTAGTTAAATAAGATATCAGGAATATATAAAGTAAACTATTTTTTAAAAATTGTTTTAATAATTACTTATTTTACTAAAGACTAAAACAAATACATATCTTTGTCAAGAAATGATCGTTATTATAACAAAAATATTACTTAAATTGTAAAAATGAAAAAAAATTACAAATATAGTATTTGGCGTTGTTTTCATTGAAGGAATAACAGATAATTCAATTATATGCGTTAAAATCAAAACATATAATATATATATATGAATAATCGTTATCATCATATAATCGTTAACACTATCCTAGAATGTTTTACTTTTCTAAAAGCTTTTACCGTTACATTATCCATATAAAATATATTATCCATTTATTACGGAATATATAATTACAATAACTAGCATGAAAATGTAAAAGCATAGGCTAATCCTTAAATAATTATTTAAAAAAGTAACGTTTAAATATTTTCCCAATCAACATACAAATTATTTTTAAATAAATTTTATTTCCAGCTATTACTATTAATTTTATAAATTTTACTCATAATTGAAAATAATTTTAACTAGAAAAAATAGTTAAAAATCTTAAAAATAGTTTCATTGTGTCGTTAAATTCCTTGTGAATTATTTAAAGTATTCGACGTTTACAATCATCCCTCCTCTACTTTAGTAATTGATTGGAAGTAAATTATTTAAATTGATATTTAATGCTGTACATTTTCTTAAAATCCACTGACTGCCTACGCGATTATGATAAACAGGAGGTTCTTAATACTTCTAATTTAAACTCGAATTTGAAATATTTGTTTAAGCTTTTCCTCGAGTTCTTCGAGTCATTCGCCCATGACTATTGCTTTTTAGATTTGTCCTTCATTAAAATAAAGCAGTTCAAAAAAAATTTAAAGATATTTTTTAAAAAATATTAGTTTTCCATTTCTTATAAGTCAATAACGAATCAACATACTTCACCTTTGTAAAAGAAGAGCCAATGTCTTCTTTAAAGAATTTAAAAAATTTTAGCATCTTCTTTCAAAGTAATAAAATTGACTAACATTTGCTCTGCCTGATGGCTCTGCTACGATTGGGTGCTACTTTAGTGAATTTTTTCTCTTTGTATCCGACAAAAACCTGAGACCGGGATGAACAAAGTAATATTAAATTGCCTTATAATATATCCATTAATGGAAATCTCTTTTTAAAAAATATTACATAAACAAGCAACAGCAAACATCCAAACAGACATTAATTCCATATGTGTTATGTGTCAGCTTCTTTTTTGTCCAGGCCCTTAATGTTCTAAGATATTATATTAACAAACAGATAAAATCTTATCAAAAGAAACGAAATCAGGAAATCAACATAACAGTTGATTCAAAAGCGGCAGTTGCATTGATTCAAAAGCGGCTTGTCCAGGCCCAGGCCCTTAATCTCCTTCCCTTAATGTAAATTTCTAAAATTTATTCCATCTACATATACATCTAAGTACATTGCTTTCTAATGAACCTTATTTATTTACTTTTCTTTAAGAATCTTTTTTAAGTTAAAAGAGGTAATTAGGAACATTCCCTAGGTCTAAACTTTTAACTTTTTCCATTATGAAGAAAGTTAAAAACCAAATTCAAATCCTCAGAATTTGGCATTCAACATTTTCACCTATACGGAGATATAGATTCTGAATTTTCAACTCTTTTGTTTTCGGTGCAATTTAAATTTTTTGTAGACAATTTCTATTGTGTAATAACGCTATTCCTTATACAATAAAGAATTGTGCTGGCAAAGTTACAAGAAAGTAAATAGGAGAGTTCTCTTAATTTCCTTCATTACACAATTCATCTCAGACATTGATGTTGAAGGTGATATGAGTTTCTTAAGAGCAAAATAAGCAATCTATTTTTTTTGTATAAAATATTTTGAAAGATCGAATAATAGATTGCTCACATTCGCAAAACTCGTACATGTGTCGTTGTCAATTGTTCTCAAGTGTTATTGCCAAATCCTGATCCGCATTGTTTTAAAATATTCCATTGAATTTTATGGATTTTTGAATAATTGGACATTTATAAAATTCCAAACCTTATTTTTTATATTGTGTTCTTCGCAACACTCGGTTTCGTTAAAATAACTTTAGAAATCCACATCCTTCAGAATCCTTTTTGTAAGCATTAGTGAATAAAAATATAACTACCATATTATTTTTATTTTAAAGGAATTACAATATAAAAATAAAAGTATTCACAAATATAAAAAACTGACCCTAAATTCCATTTGTAATCTGAGTTACTTTACCAGGAACATTTAATGTTTATGATTAAAATAATGAACCGACTACGACATTATTTAAATATCCAACATTATTTATATTCATTTTCTGGCTAAAAGCCTTTGCTGTTTTGAAAAGTACCCTCAGTCTTAAATGGTTAAACATAAATAAAATGTTATACGATTTTAATTACATTCTCCAATAATTTCATTGTTTTTATGCTTATGTTCTACATTCAAAGTTTAAAATACTTTTAAATACAGATTTTAAATATTGATAAATGTTTTTCCTTTAAAATTGTTGAATAATAGTATGTTAACAGTAATAATTATTGATTCAGTCTATTTTTATTTCATTAAATAATGGAGCGAAAAAAATATTTGAATTCCGATGCCCTAGTGAACCATAAAACTACTAATAGTTATAGTTTGGGTGGCCCTAATAAAGTACAATAGAAAACTTCAACCAGTTTTATTTTTATTTTCTATTTCACTTCAAAATATCCACTTAAAATGAGAAATAAAATATCAAAAGTAATAGATCATTGTTTAAAGAAATCGAAATTTAAAAGATACCCGATATTAAAACTAAAAAGCACAAAAATATTTCCAATCCCCTTTATCTTCCTGATGATATCATACTGCTTGCTCTATTTATTCACATTTTACTTCTTTTTTAAAGGAAAGTATACGAACTTTGGAAATTCTTGATTCTTTTTTAGATAAACCAATTTCGACTAATAGAGGCTAGTTTCCTTCCGTATATATTATGTAGCAAATTGCGTATTCAATTACGAATGTATTATAAGAGTTTTCTAAAAACGAAGAAGAAAATTGAATATTTTGGATGTAATACAATCATTATTTAGAAATAACATAACAATATTCTATTATAAACTCTAGCTGAAGTTTTATTTACCTTTCATATAACAAACTTCTTTTTATTTTTCAAGATTTTATCATTAAATAAGAATATATATTGAATATTATTAAAACACACACACATGCACACTTACAAAAAATAACATTAAATTCGGTAACATAAAATTATAAACAATAAAAATAATGTTTGATTTCCAAAGATGAAAGCTTTTTTTGTGTGAATTTGTGAACCTACTGTTTAATAATTAATTATCTTCAACTATTATGGTGAAATGGGGGGAAATATGTAATGAAATTGGTATTTTGAAATTAAAGTTAAATTGCCCACTGTTAAACTTATGCTTTAATGTCGTTAATGTTTTTTAATTATTTCGTCTAATGGTGTAAATTTCATCAAAAAATTACATTTATGAGTGATTTAATTCAAGACTAACAGTCGATTTGTTTCATTATGCAAAAAACTTGTGATAATTTGATGCATGTAAGCTTCTATATAATATATAAGCTAAAAAATTTTAATTATTTTCCAATATTCCTGGGTTTTGCATAAAAGATAAACCTTTCAACACATTCCAATGAAAAAAATAAGAAAATTCTTCTTTATTTAATTTTCATTCGATGATTTGCAAAGGGCGGAAAATGGGTAGTCGAATTATTAAGACTAAAGAATAGGACATTCTTAATAATTAATGATCTTCGGATAAAGCTACAAAAATATAAATTTTTAATCATATCAATGACAAAAAATAACTACAATACATATATGTGTTTATATATTTATATAATTGAGTTATAGATCAGTATCGCAATACTTTGACTTCTGATGGTAACGCTGAAGAAATTAATTTGCTGTTCACGCAGAGTTAATATATCTGACTTCCTTTTTCATCCGATACTATAATATTTTCCCCATAGTATTCTAAAAAAATTATTATCATGTGTCCATACTCGTGGTACTGCTGTGGTTTCCTTCAAGATATTCCTATATTTTAGAAATGAAGTCTACAAAATAACCATTTGCTTTTCATCTTTGTATTCAACGCACTAAGGAATGCTTGGTTGGTCATTAGTTGGTCGCACTTTTCCTGAAGGTCTGTTGTGGGAGGAATATTTATCTCACTACGAAAATTTGTACTACATGATTGATAATTGACACAATCTGCAGCAATAAGATCACCTGTGTAATACGCCAACCGGCCGCTTACCTTAAATAGCGAACTGTTTTAGCATACTTAAAGCATGTGTTAAAGCATGTGTGTACTTAAAGCATGTGCATTCTTACTTTCACATGTTCTGATGTACATTTATATTTAGAAGAAAAGTCTAAAATTTTTTCACAAAACAAACAGTGGGTACAACTGGAAACTGGACCTTCAAATAAATGAACACTTTTCCCTGGTATTTCTTCACAGCTAGACATCTGTTTCGTAATTTCTAGGCTCTTTTTTTATCCGTAATGTCCTTCGAAACATTTATTCCAGAACATTTATGAACATTTATTCTAGCAGTTGCAACTATATTGCTTTTACGGCTCCAACTAACTGCATTTATACCATCTGCTCCCTTATCTGAAACTTTAACTACGCCTGGTCCATTGGCTGATTTGTGTTCACAAAACGAACAAAATTCAGTACTCTCTAATTTTATACAGGACATTCAGTCTGAGACAAATGAAAACTCAAATTTCCCATTGACCGATTTTGTTTGATTTCGAATATGTTAATATGCAATAATTCCTAAATAAAAAAAACTCTTTAAAAAGCTGCTGTTGCAATTTTGTCAAAGTTCATGTACGCATTGCCGGGATATTAATAATTTAATTAAACATTTTCCCACGATTCCCAAAGGTGACCCATTTTTCACATCTCTAAATCGAAAAAGAATGAAAAAGAGAAATAATTATTAAAATTATTTTAGAACCTCAGAGTTGATTAAACATAAAGGATTGTGTTCCCATTAAACTTCGAAAAATCCAGTTTTTTTGCCCATTTTCTTACATTTTACCCTAGAATTCTACATTAAGTTTAATTAAAGTGGATTATCCTTATCGATTTCCAGAAAACGTTTAAGGATACTATATCTTCTAGAATTTTGTAGAATAAAGTTTTCGGTGAGTTAAACAACCAGCTGGCCCACATTTAAGGACGATACTCTATATCTTAAACAAAAGATTCCCTTTAATTGGAAATACATTCAACCATTTCTATAGTTGTTTGTTTTCCGTAAAGAAAATAATAAAATTTTTAGACTAAATTCTTCTCAATGAAGGTTCGCAATTGAATAGCGTCTGCTTAAATAAAATTAAAAGCCGATTTCCTTCAACGCTATGACGATTTGCCCTTTCAGGAGAAAAGATACTAACCTTAAAAAAGAAATAAGCAAATAAATAGCTTACTAATATCGTTAAGACAATTATTGTTATAGTAACATACGAAATCTGTTGAAATGATATTCATTGTTTTGCAAAAAAAAAATCAATAGCTAAAAAATAGAAAAATAAGTCCATTCTTCCAGCATAGAATGCAAAATAACTAGACTCTTTACGCTAGCCGCGCACCGTCAACTATCGGACGTCCAACTAAACTGTTTAATCAACCGCAATTGAGGAGCTTATTTTCAAAATGGGATATTTTCCTGCCTGTTATTTAGCAGCCGTAACGCTTTGGCGACGAAATTCAAAGGATTTACTTCTAAATGTGAAATTAGGATTGTACACGGGAATCTCTTGAACTTCGTCGCCATGCAGGATTCACTTGTGACCTTCGGTTCTCTACAGCTGCTGAATCTCAACTATAAAAATGTTCCCTTTTGAAAATAAGCTTCTCAATCGGAAAACTCAAATTGTATCAGCTGACTGACCAACCTTTAATTGCACAAAATAGCCTTTCGACGTTACCGCACTAACAGCTTTGGAAAATAATCGCCAATTTGGCAATTTTTTATGAATTGTAGTAATCTGAGTTTGGCGATTTTTCACCTTTACATTGACGATCTCGAAATATGAGACCTGCCATACCCGAGTTGAATGCAATTAAATAATCGCTTGCAGTTGGTGTGTGATTTTTTTTTAGTTGATTAAAGCTTGAAATCCAATTGTTGGTGTTACGCGGCTAGCCGGACAACAGAATAACTAGAAAAACACTTGAGTTCAATACTTTTGAAAACAAAGATACATCAAAATAATATAAAAGCCTCTATCGCACATTACATTTGGTCTGAATCAGTGGTTCTCATCTTTTTTTTACACATACCCCTTGATAAAACTTTTCATTTATGAGTACCCCCTCTTCTCTCATAACCCTTCTCACCCATCTCTCTACGAATAAAAAAGTTTTTTTATTAGGCAGTAATGTTCTTATGTTAGCTAGCAAATTAATCAAACGAGTGAAATTGATGACCCTTACAGGTTTTTAGTTTTAACTTATTACATTCAGTATTTTTATTTTTGGTGTTTTCCGCCATTACTGAAATTATTTTTGCGTAGAATGATCACGATTATCCAATGCCCATGCAATTGCTATTTTTAAAACTACCCACTTCTGAAAAATTAACAACATACTGAGGCAAACTATTCCATTTATCTATAACCCTATTAAAATAATAATCCTTTCAAACGTCTCGATAAAGCTGTGGTTTGAATAATTTGAATCCATAACCTCTAGTCACATTGGCAATATTAAATTCCAATCCATCCACTTCACCCAATTTGATAAATTTGAATAACTACAATAATAAGGTCCCCTCTAATCCTTCTCTCTTCGAGTGTATACATATTTAAAGTTCTGAGACTCTCTCCATAATTCATTCCCGAAGTACCCTGAATCGTTTTCATAGTTCTATATTGAACCCATTCTAAAAAATCAATACCATTTTTAAGATAAGGTGACCAGAATTGTATTGCATATTCAAGATGAGGCCTAACCAAACTCCTATATAGTGGTAAAATTACCTCCTTAGATTTATATGATACATTTATTTTCGTTAATTACATTTCTTTCAAAATACAATATTCACATTGTCAGTGCTAAATGGCTTAGACTTCATATGAGGGCAAAACCAAAAATTTAAATATATATATATATATATATTTAAAAAATATATATATTTTAAAAAGAAAATCAGATAAGCATTGAATTTTATAAAACAGATTGTCTTCTATCCGATTTTGCAAAATATCTTACTATTTCTAAAAATATCCCTGTAATTTAGCTTGAATGCTTTTATATATTTTCCAAAAACACATATGAAAAATATGCTCCCAAGTACGACAATTTTAAAAACTCAACTTGATGAGAAGGTTTCATTTATTGTTTTATCACTTAATTGCAATACATTTCTAACTAATAGATTTTAAGTTGAAAATTCATTGTTATTATAGAAATCTTTCGTACATTAGAAATATGTCAAACAGATTCACAATTGCACAAACTTTTTTTATTTAAAGATTGTCAAAGTGAAGAATTAATAATTTAATGAATGAACTTCAATTAAAGTTAACTTATTCTTGTATTTAAAACGCAATTCACCAGAAAAAGAAGCCCTAAACAACGATACTTTTCCTTATATCATTCTACCAAAACCATCCTTCCTAATCTTGGTCCTTTAATCTTTGACCTAATTAGTATTCTCTCTACTAAATAACGACTTTAAAATGTACAACAACGTCTGCGGTGTCATTCGCATTCAGGTGGCACTTTCGCTCTCAAGTTTTTATCATCCAATGCTCCTTTCCTTCTTGGAACTGCCACAATAATGGAAGTTAATTCATTTAATGCCTGTTGACATCGTTATGCATCTCTGAGTATGTAGGGAAATGTAGGAGAATCCCGATGGAGGGATGTTCTTTTATCAAATTACTTTTCAATTTCTAGATCAGACACTTAACTGATATAGTATAGGAAGATCTACAAGAAGGAAACTAACACACATTAAACGTCTGTTAGTTGACTTTTATGGGATTTCTTAGGTATTTATCGTTTTACCGATATCTGCTGTCTCGCCAGTATATTTAGTTACAGTTTGCAACAAGGTATTTTTATTTTTCTATTAAAATGACAGTTTACTTAACTATTTTTAAATGAGTGATACTTCGCCATCTTTGATTTTGCGATATATTCCACAGTAAACTATGCATAGTAAATGGTACAAAATAGTTTGGATAACTGGAGTTTCTATTTCAGTATGTTTTCAATTAATGATTTATTATGCACTCACAACCAAAATATGCAATATATATATATATATATATATATATATATATATATATATATATATATATATATATATATATATATATATATATATATATATATATATTGTGTTTTTCAGCGCAGTTTCTTTTCTCCAAAACATGAGGTTATTTTTCAAATGGGTTCCGATTCCCGGGTTCGATTCCGTGTGGCAACCAAAAGCACTGGGCTACAGTTTTTCCCCTATACCCTTCATATGCATTTAAGAAAACCTGTACCTCTGTACCCTTCATATGCAAAAAAGAAATAACCAAAAAGTATCATTAGTATAAAATTTTACACGCCTAATAAAAGTGTTTTACTGCGATAAACTTCACCCGATTTTAAATACGTTATTACTTTTTTAAATAACTGAATCAAAACTACTCCGGTTTATGTAAAATTGTTGAAGTGTTTAATTAATTAACAATGCATCGAATCGGAGAATGCATATCACTTGTTCTTCAATACAATACCTTCCTTAAATAAAACACCAAAGAAGGTGGATGCTCATTTTTCTCCTCTGTACTTTATAAGATGATGTAAAGGTTATTACTTTCTTTTCTTCTAGGTCGACTGCGATATCTTGAAGGAGCACGGATATTAATCGAATTTAGAAACACTCCTATTCAAGGTAATGCAACTGATTGAAAAAAATAAGTAATATTGGATGTTTTTATTGAACAAAAAATGTGGATAAATGAAACACTGGTATAAATATATTGTTGAACAAGATATTAATTTATGATATAAAGGAATTCCTGCAAAAGTTTATGTTAAACGAAACATCTTTTAAAATCATCAAATTTGAAGTATGAAATGATTAAATGAATTATTAAATGCGAGTTATGCATATCTATATTTGAAATATTATAGGTTGATGGTGTATATTTGACGTGTTGAAGTATTTTAAATTTCTATTTGATTAGCAATGAGATATTTTCAAAACCTTCTGAATTCGAGATGTTGGTTATTGTTTGCAATGCGGCAAACCTTAAAGAAAAATAGCTATTCTATATATTTAATTTTTTAGCACAAATTCGGATTATTACTCAAATAAATAAGGATTTTTGTAGAAGTTCAAAACACTTTTTCTAATAAGCTCTCCCAATCGATTCAAAATTGACTTACCATACTAATTTTTAATTAAGAAAAATAAATTAATAATAAATTACTGTTACCATAACATGTATTTTAATCATAAAGTGGTGTAATTAATATGTGGTATATACTAACTTTGTGCTATTAGAATAATATGATTCCAAATATTTTCGTTTTGCGCCAAAATTCATTGTCTAAGTATTATTTGTTCAAGAGAGATGATAAATACATTTCTTGTTATACTAGGTTCAGAGAAAAAATATGTACAACAATGTGTGTATTAAAAAAGAAATTCAGATTATAAAAATGTATTATACTAAATATATTTTTCATTTCTTTTACCTTTTCAAATCCCCAAAATTAGTTTTTCCTTATTTTAAGAATTTAGAACTGCGACGTTTCGAAAGCAGCCGAATAAAAATACAAACACAAAACCGGTAATAACTTTGTTTTGCCGATAAGATAGAAGTAATATTGAAAGAGTTGTCTCTGAAAAGTTGAAGAAAGAGACGAAACTGCTTTTTCCAGTATATTTTAACTTTTTAAACTGCGTTCCGGGAATAACCTAAAGGAAATAGGGGTCCACGACTTGGATACCTGATATATGCATTGTGACCCCAATTAGAATCACTTTTGTGTATCATGTTTAGCACAGAATACTGATTTAAAGGTGCAGGTGTAAAACAAGAAGGAGCATTGAGGAAATGTTTGCCGACCATCGTAAGAAATTAATCTTAAATGTCAGATTTATTCTTTCACGTTGCATTTCTCTTCAGAATAGAAAAATATCTCAAGACTGTTTCTAATCTGGTTGGTTTTAAATAACTCATTAATGCAGGAGCAGATAACATAAATTTACATTTAATGTCATTTTGAAGTTCTGGGCACCAATTTGGGTCAGGTCAGTTAGTTAGGTTGAAGTAGGTCGATATAACTGATTTTTGTTAGATATCTCTGTTAATTTGCATAGCAAATTTTATTTTTATGTGCATATAACCCATTTGAAAATTAATTAAAATTTAAGAAATAGGTAACTCAATCTATTATTTTAAACTTTTGAAATTTCATTTCTTCAACTGAGTTATCCGGTTTTGAGCAAAGCAAGCATATTAAGGACAGTTTTTACGTCGTAAGATACTAATGTCAGTAACCTACATATAATATTCTGCAGTTGCAATTTGTTCAAATCTGGTGGAATTTGAAAATAATTGTACTAAAAATGGATTACCTGTTTGTGGGATGTCCTAAAAAGCTATTAAAAATATAATTTCAAAAATCTAAAATTAGAGGTCAGGAAAAACAATTTAATCAATTTTGTCAAAATTAAATTACTCTATACTTACTATTTGCAAACATATTTTTATTTTTGATGTAGTCGTGCATTTATAATTAAATGTTATAATGGAAACATTTTTTACGTTATGTAACATAATTTAACTTAACGCAACTTTACAGCTAGAAAGAGAAGTAAAATTCATTAAAAATGAATAAACATTTTATTTCGCTATAGGGTCTCAATTATTTTCAATCGGATTATTTCTTGAATTCTTTGAATATTTATGTATGCCACCTTTTTACAGTATGTTTTTATGTTTGAAAGCTATGTGTTTCCAACATATATTATATAAATAACTTTATAAGACAGTTTAAATATAAAAATAATTATACGAAACAAATTTTTCGTACGTGTAGAGACCGCAATTTAAGCCCAAGTATATCAAATGGTTTATTTAATTATGAAATTTTAAGTTATTTTATTACTAAATAACATAGTAATAAAAGAAGCTATTATTATACTTAATTGTAATATTACGTCTGAAACTGCATATATATATATTATAAAACTTTTGTGACTAAATAATTGAAATATTCACATTATGGTTTCAGTTGGAAGTATCGGTATCAAGGGTGTAATAACAACAAATCTTTTAAAATAATATTTGAAATACTTTTTTTTATTAAACTATATTTTCAAACTATTTAAGGATAACTCCATATCTTAATTTTCAAAAAATGAGATGAAAATATATTTATTAAAATGCAAGATTTAGTCAGAACCGGATAGATTACAACAATGCAGTTTTGAGGAAACATTTCTATATTAGTTGAGTCATTTGAATGTGTTTTCTGAATTTGTAATGAGCCGAGAAATCTTTCTAATTCTAATATTAGAGGGAATTTCCATAATTAGTCAATGCGAAGAATGGAATGCCCGACCTTTGTAGAATATTTTCCCAGATTTTCTTTTACTTTTCAAATACCACCGTAATTGACCGCAAATTACGGTGAAAAGTCAATTATTGTAGCAGGAAATTATAAAAACAACCTTGGAAATATTTTGAGACGCTTATGAAGGAACAGGTTTTGTTCCAGTTGTTCTTTTGGATTTACCGGTATATTTTACATTGTTAATGTAACGGTCTAAGCATAAAATTCGGACTAATTAATAAATATCTCAATTCATGAATATTTCTTAATACGTTGTGTAAAGGGGTGTGTGCGGTTTTAATTCACATTCGAAATGCCTCACATTTGCCGCTTGGATGGAAATATAATTAACAAATCATTACAGGTGACTTTCATGATTACATAAAAATTCCAAAGTTAATTTTAATTAAAGTAAGGTTAAGAAGCGGTGACTATCAAAGTTTATCCATTCACAAAGGAAAATGTAATATTTTTTCTAGTTTATTAATTTTAATTAATACATTTGTAAATATAAAAAATACTTGATTATTTAATTTAATTTATGACTAAACTATTATAAATATTATTTTAATTATAAATAAAATTTAATAAACAGGAAAATTATTCCAATGTAATAAACGTTCTGACTAAGCTTTAAAATATTAAAATTACTTAAAAGAGCTTAACAAATAAAGTTCCATCAATATTCGTTCAGCATTTCTGGCGTGAATGAACAACAAACATAAATATCAAAGAAATAAAATCTAAAATTTGTGGTTTAGAATAACAAATAATCCATAATAATGAAGGTTTCCAAAATACTTACTACAAAAAAGCATTTAACTGTATTATCAAACGCATAACTTTATTTTAAAATATTGGGTATCTTATAATAATTTTAACTTGGCAACTGCACTATAATCTAAATTTTGACACGTCAACTTCAATAAAAGATTAATAAATTTTTTAACAGCTTAGGATGAACTTCTAAGATATATCACTTAAGGGTACTTACTGAACTTATAGGTCAAAAAAGTTCTTTTTTTTCTATTTTATGTAAAGAATTCAATACTGCGTTTTTGTTGATAACAAATTCTGTAAACAAAAATTATCATGAGTGACTTTTTTATATTTTATTTTCATTTCAGCATTATAAAAACAACTCATATTTTAAGATAGAGTTTTAAATTTTAAAAAACATAGTTATTATGGATTAAACTTTTTGATTGTCAAAAAAACAGAAGGAGAATGCGCAAGCTGTTATGACAGACTTCACGGGTTCCCATCAGCGCGTTACGCGTTATTTGTTATATTTTAGGTTTCTACGCGCATCTTCGCTGGATTTTCTATCGAACAAGACCAGATTTATGCCAGTAGAGCTATTTTTCATAAAGTTATTTTTTAGAATACATTTCTCTAAAAACGTAGTTTAGTGTTTCTTTCCTGTTATCGTACGTAGCCGATTTTTAAAGACGTTTCACGTTATAAATAAAACTATTCAATGTGATTTATTGAAAGCTACTTTTACACTACACATACTAATCTTTTCTGAAAACAAAGACACCAAACAGTAATTTTGTACAAAAATGTTGTGAAAAAACCATTGTTAAAGAACTAATAGAAACACAAATTTTCGAAACATCGTTATTTAGTGCCTTAACCTAAAAACCCAAATCTCCCAAATCAACACTTCAACTTCATTATTGCTGATAGTGCAACTAGGTAAAGTTGAATTGTCAAAGAAAATTAACTTTCTTTATACAACATTACAACTCAAACTATAAATAAGACGAGTTCTACGAAAAATCACTAATTTCTGTATCTTAATATTCATACAAGAAAGTTCAAATCTCTAGAATTGCTTAACCTACACACAAGAAACTCAAATGAAAAGTATTCGAGTTGTTTCAATTCACATATGAAATACAGAAATGTCTTTTAAATGGTTAGATTTTAATATGTGAGTTAATTATATCTAAATTCTGTTTGTGTAAAAAGAATGCACTTCCAAAATTACATGCTTACTGTCAAAATACCAAATTTGAAAGTGAAACAGCAGCGTGGGTTGTTTCAACGCTTGCAAAGTTTTGCCCTATTAGCACTCCAGTCACATTTCAATAACAGTGTCATACAAAAACACGTTCCACATTTACATCCTCAAACTGTCAATTTCGAAAGTGAAACAGCGTGATGTGATTAGATCATCTCACGTATGGGAAAATTTCAATTTTACTTCCTTTTAAGCGTACATTAAACCAAGTTTAAACTATAAGTAAACTAGTAAACATAACAAATACGATTTCAATGTAGGTCATACTAAATTTATACCCACGTTAGATACAAAAAATAAAATTACGTTCCGTATACGTTCTCTGAATAACGTAAGGGAGTGTTCATTTCTTACGTCACGCTATTCATCAACCTTTTTTACACACCACCCTCCCCTCCCCCCCATGTCACACACTGTAACTCCAAATTATATTTGCGCATGATAGCATTTTTTTTTTTTTTTGCAATTGTAGACTTCGGAAAGTGATAAAGTTCTCATTTTGAAGTATTATAATTCTAATAAATTTAAAGAGGGAAAATTTACATTTGGATCTTAAAATTGTCGTTATTATCATTTGCATTTTTTTTTTAACATTTTAGCATGAAGGAACGCGGAAATATTTAGTTTTATAAAAAAATATAATAATTAATTTTTATTTGCAATATTTTATCTTATCGTACTCCGACTACCTATTTATGTAATTTACATCATATACCTATTATTTTCATTTTATAAGTGAGGAGCTACATTAAGGTGATTCCTGTGAAAACGCAGATAACGTTTCCTAATTGCATTGACTCCTAATTGCATTGACTCACGTTTACTCGTGTACAGATTCCAATATTTGTAAATTACTTTCACTGGGACAAAAAAGTGTTTTGGGCTAATAGGTAATTCCAAAGCCTTGATATAATTATCTAATTATCGGAAATTTTGGACGAAACACGCTTTTAATGTTTGCTCCCCAAGTTAACAAACTGCCATTTTCGAACATAAAATATAATCCCAAACAATTCATGTCAAATTCTCGAATACTAGTGCGACACAGAAACGGGACATCCTCTCCGCCCACAAAAAGTGGCGAGCACGGAAGTAGCATCGCAGTCAGGCGATTTCCCCACCTCACGTACGTGGAAAGTTTCGATTTCTATATAAAAAGGATTACCGACGAAGCCTCTTTTTCGCCTCGCCAGACTGCAGTAATCTGAAACAGTCAAAACAGTCCCGTTACTCCACATGACGAAACCACAACGTCAATAACGGAGACGTCGGCAAGGTTATATAACACAACACGGACGTCACCCGCCGAGCTCACGTGATGCCGAAGGAAGATCTGTATATCAGGTGGATTTGAGGAAGAGATTCTGGTGTAAGCCTGATGCCTGACCTCAATTTCATGAAAAGAATTTAGGTCACTCGTTTGGCCCTGCCCGATCCAGATCTGGTTTCGAAGCTGACCGGTCCCATTGGTGGTATTACCAAAACGATACGGCACCTTCGATTTCGTTGCGAAATAATAATAATAATAATAATAATAATAACAGCAGCGCCATTTCGTAGAACAATAGGGAAGGGTTTGGGAAAGGGCTCGATTTCGTTCTCGGTATCTGTGCGCTAAAAGAAGTCGGTCTTGGAAATTTTGTCTTGTTTATTGAATGCTTCTTCGGTTTGTCGTGTGAAATTGCGAGGAATTTCAATTATTTCATCAATTGTTTCGTTCGTTTTGAATGGAAAGGCTTGACTTTTGGAAGAATAGGCTTTGTTCTAAGGATTTTATGTTAATGTTATTTGTTGAAAATGGTAGATTTTAATTTTAATTTTATTTTTTGGTAGAGAAGCGTTTTCATTATAATTAATAAGCAAACATTCATAACGTGTTTAATCACAATAAGGTGATTTTTAAAAAATGCAAAAAATTTGTCTTTATGCATTGACTCATGTACAGATTCCAATCTTTGCAAGTTAATTTAAATGGTAAAAAATGGATTTTGAACAAATAAAAGAGGTTAGTTCTATTGAATATTCAAATACGAAAATAGCGATGTAATGATTATTACATCGCTATTTCTATAAATTTTTTAATTTTTTTGACGAAACACGTTTGAATGTTTGCTCTTTTATTATGCTAGCTGACAAATAAATTACAATTAAAAAATTATCTGCAAAACATTGCGTATTTCGTCTATAATCAGTTTTTTTATTTTATTTGAATTTTAGTTATTTAATGCAATAAAGCGTAAATGTATGTCTTCGATTTTCATCCATTTTTATTCGGTTCAGCTCAGGTTTAAAAAAGAGTTTCGTTTCTTTTCATTGAAATGTTTCGCAATTGACAATAATCTTACCATATTTAATTATTGTACCTATTATTAAATATGATTTAACTGACCAACTCGTGAGATTAGTCATCTTTTCAATTCCAGACGTTCGCATTATCAAAACCCTTAGATTTGCTCATCGGACCTAAGACTTTCCTGGGCTTTGTGTTAGGAAGGAAATTTCAAAATTTCCTCATCATACTTCTTTTTAGCTTTTGAATAACTAGTTTTACTAATATTTTCGTTTGATTTATTTTTGCTGGTAAGGAAAGGATTTGATGATTTTTATATTACAAACATGACGGCAGCGATTCAAAATAGTTCTCACTACTTTGCATAGTTCTTAAAGAATAATTCTAGAAGTTTTATTCAAGTGTTTAGCTCATAGATATGACTTAAAATTTCATTTACAAAGTGAGAGTTTATTTCCTAATCGCGTTTCAAAATGCACGATTATTTTTTTTTTTTTACAAATGTGAATATCAAAGCACTTTATCGAAGAATTAATTAAATGGTAATTGTATATTAACTGAGATTTTCCAATGCAATAAGTTTTTTACTCGTTACAACTACCTTTCGTTATAACGACCCGTCCCCTTGGTCCCTTGAAGGATCGTCATTTTGAGGGTCTACAATTACATATTAAACTATAATCTACAATTTTATGGTTAAAATACTTCAGTTTATAGTCTTGTAACTTTAATTTGGTGCAATTAGAATTAAAAGAGGACAAGTAAACACATTTATAGTTCTAACAAATTTAATCAAAATTACTTGTGTTGTTTATGTGTTGTTTTATCACTTATTTTCTAATAGTTTTACAGTAATTATTTAATGTATTTTTTATTTTTTTTCAACATTAAAGGATGTCTCACATTAAGTAATAGCTTTGTTTTTTATCCCTGTTTTTATTCTATTTCTCACTTAGTTTGATTTTTTCCTTTATTCAGAATGTCGTCTTGTTTTGGAACTTTCTATTATTCTAATTGATCTGGTTATAATTATTGTTGAAATGTCTTGATCTTTTTAATTCGAAACACATTTTCTTTGTTAGTTGAGCACTCTTGATGAGAAAGTCAAAAATAAAAATCCCCCAACAGGTATTTTTTCCTAAGTCTCATAAAATGTTGAATAAAT